>JAYEPQ010000017.1:12835298-12987798 GCA_036321105.1 Dracaena cambodiana
ACGAACGATTTGCACGTTAATATCGCTGTGGGCCTCCACCAGAGTTTCCTCTGGCTTCACACCGCTCAGGCATAGTTCACCATCTTTCGGGTCCCGATAGGCATGCTCCCACTCGAACCCATCAAAGAAGATAGGGATCGGTCGGTGGTGCACCCTGCAAAGGGGATCCTGCCCATCAGCTTCCTTGTGCCTTCCGGGTTTTCATGCCCGTTGACTCGCATGCATGTCAAACTTCTTGGTCCGTGTTTCAAGATGGGTCGGATTGGGAGCTCGCAGGCCGATGCCAGGAGCGCGCAGGTGCCCCCGAGGGGGCACACCGAGGCGGCACGCGCTGCTTCCCTGGCCGCACCGACTGCATCTCCATGGGCGGGCTTGGGCCGCCGGCGCAGCCTGCAAATGTCCGTGCGCCGAGCCGAGCGGCGGACCAGCGCGCATTGCCGACCCCCGTCTGCTTCCCTCCCGACAATTTCAAGCACTCTTTGACTCTCTTTTCAAAATCCTTTTCATATTTCCCTCGCGGTGCTTATTCATTATCGGTCTCTCGTTGCTATTTAGCCTTGGACGGAATTTACCACCCAATTGGGGCTGCATCCCCAAACAACCCGACTCGCCGATAGTGCCTCATGGTGCAGCAGGGTCCGGGCCGGACAGGGCTCCTTTCCAGAGGACTTGGGCTTGGTCCGTCGCTGAGAACGCTTCTTTGGACTATAATTTGGGTAGTGCGACTGCCCGATTCCCAAGCTGGGCTCTTCTCGGTTCGCTCGCCGTTACTAGGGGAATCCTCGTAAGTTTCTTCTCCTCTGCTTATTGATATGCTTAAGCTCAGCGGGTGGCCCCGCCTAACCTGGGGTTGGGTTCCGAGGGGTGCGTATGAGCGCACCCGACGGCATGGGCTCCTTACATGCACTGCTACAGCCGGGGGTGGAGGCAGCGTCCGGTGTCGTACGCGTCCGTCCACCACTTGCCGCATCCATTCCCGGCCGGCGGCTAGCACTTCGGCCCGCCGCGTCGCAAGGCATGGAGGGCCAATCTCTACATCCGTGCCCACCACCGCCCCTACTCGAAGGGTGGCTCAGGGTGAGAGGAGCGAAGTGAGGCATGACACCTAGGAAGGCGTACCCTGGGCCGGATAGCCTCGGGCGCAACTTGCATTCAGAGACTCGATGGTTCACAGGATTCCACAACTCACACCAGTTAAATTACACACTACTACTGCTGCAGTGCAGCTGAAACAGAAGAAGAAGAAAATACAAAGGGAAATACACTCAGGCACACTTAATTATACATATAGGTGGTGGAGAACTACAAACTGTTGGTGGTCTGATCGACAGGCATAAACCAGGCAAGACGGATGGGGGAGGATGAGAGGGTGAGAGAGGATGGTGATGAAGAAGAAGGCGTTGAGGAACTTAAAAGGTGTTAGAGAAGCTTGCTGATGTTTTTGCCGAATTGCCGATGTCTTCCTCATCCGTCGGAGGCCTCCTTTATAGACGTCCTATCCTTGCACGAGAAGCCTCTTGAGAATCTTGCTGTGGAAGCCTCGTCACGAGTCTTTACTGTTGACGTCTTGTCTCTGTCAGGGATCTTCACTGTTGACGTCTTGTCTGTACTGTTGTTGTCAGGAATCTTCACTGTTGATGTCTTGTCAGGAATCTGTACTGTTGCTGTCAGGAATCTTTACTGTTGACGTCTTGCACGAGAAGCCTCTAGAGAATCTTGCTGTGGAAGCCTCTGTTTGACGTCTTGTCTGTACTGTTGATGTCAGGATCCGTATTGGAATCTTACTGTGGGAGTCCTGTCGCGAATCTTGTATTGTTGGCGCCAGGAATCTTTGTTGTAGAAGCCTGCTGTTTGTTTTCTTCGTTGCTGAAGCCTTGGATCTAATGTTTAGGATTTGAGGGAGCCTCCTTTTTTTTTTTTTTTTTTTTTACAAAAATTTAATAAAATTGTCGGATACTGAAGCTTCTGGGGATGCAAGATTTATCCATCCATTTATGGCTATGTCAGCGTCGTCCCATCCTGTTGGTGTAATTATTGCCTCTAATATTCCTTGTTGGTTCAGATACGATCTTGGGACTAATTTTTTCATTCTTAGTTTTTTGTATAGAACATAGTATTCGAACTTTCCAGATCCTTCTCCTAGTAACCCAACTGCTGGGTTGCCTTCTTCGAATAGTTGTTTTAGAAGTCCTTGTACTGAGACTCCCCTGCTGAAGGCTTCTTCGGTTACGTCGATTTCCACTTCGGCCTCGACATTCGTGTCTATCTCCTCTTCGCCTTGTTGTGTGTTGTTGCATGCTTGTGATCCTTCTGGTGTTGTATTCTCGAACTGCGGCGCTTTCTCTGATTTGTTTGTTGTAGCGGGGCTGGGTAACTCTTGTTCTAAAAGTTTACCCATGTTTTTTAGAGCTTCAGCCTGTCTAGGGGTTGCTCCCCTAATAGTTCCCTCATTAAGGGTGTTTATATAATCCGAGCAGACCTTTTTCAAGGCCTTGAGTTCTGATTCTTGTTTCATTTCAAGATTTGCTAAGTTTCCCATGTGCTTGCGGAAAGCGTCGAGTTCCAATTTCCAGATTTGCTCTCTGGTGGGCTCGCCATGCTCCATTTATTTCGGAGTAAAATGGGGGTGGGATTTCTAATTTGGGAAAGTTCGCTATTTTTGGCTCGAGTATGTAATGGGTGAGGTCTCGAATTTCTTCGCCTAATTATGGGTTCTGCCGTGACATTTCCCAGGCTAGGATGGCATCTTCTTTGGAGTAGTAATGTCTGCAACAGGATCCGTTAAAATCGAATATCTGCTCATAGCATTTTTTCCAGTTTGTGTAGATGCCTGGCTGGTATCCCACGAATACAATAAACGCTGCTGGAACAGGAACACTATTTGCTATAGCTTTCCCTTTATCACCTCTCTGCAAAAAATAGATTTATAAGTTACTTTACTTAGTAATTATTAGGTCGGCTTAGGTAATCCGCAATAAAATTATCCTTTCCTTTAACATGCTCGATTTCGAAGGAGTATTAGGCTATCTCGTTATACCATTGCATGCGTTTCTCAGAGGTTTTTCTTGTATTTACTAAAAAATCCCTAACGGTTTTATTATCTGTTTTAATTATAAAATATTCTGGTGCAAGAAAAATTTGAAATTTCTGTAGAGCTAATTTTATAGTGTATAGTTCCTTTTCAAATATTATCCACTTTAGTTCATTTGGTTTGAATTTTCCAGAATTATACCCACAAAGTCTCTCATATTTTAATATCTTTTGTGGTATGCTTCTTTTCCTGAGTCTGATTCCGTTCTGGGACAGAGGTGGATCTTCTTCGTCCCAGTTTTCTTTCGGAATTGCTTTTAGTGCACATTCCCAATATTCTTCTGACGCATCTGTGTCCAAAATTAGTTTATCTCCAAGTTTTGGTAGGTAGACTTCTGGTGCCATCTCGGTGAGTTGCTTAATTTGTCTCAGAACGTTTTTATCTTTATCTGTCCAGATGAAATCTTGATTTTTATTTAGTTTCTTTAGTAAAGGTATTTCTTCTTTCGTGAGTTCTCGTAGAAAATTTCTCCCGTAATTCAATAGCCCTAGCAGGCTTTGTAGTTGTTTTTTATTTTTTATTTCTTCGGGAAACTCCCTAATTTTTGAAATATGTGCTTCTGTAGCTGAATTCCATCTTTATCTAGAATAATTCCAAGAAATTCTATTGACTCCTTTTCGATTTCGATCTTTTTTGGAGAGAGTATTATCCCGTGTTTTCTAAAGATGTCACTAATGATTTTTAAATGTCTCTTGTGTTCTTCTTTTGTTTTTGAAAAGACCAGGATGTCATCAATATATACGACACAGAAATCTTTTAAACTATTAAAGATTGAGTCCATCCATCTTTGAAATATCTGGGGTGCAGTGTTTAACCCAAATGGCATGACATTCCAGTGAAAGTGTCCTCGTGGCGTACTAAAAGCTGTTAGTGGTTTCGATTCTTCCGTCATTTTTAGTTGCCAAAAACCAGATTTACAGTCGAATTTGATGAATACTCTAGATCCTTTTGTTACGTTTATCAGGACTTCCTTCTTAGGGATAAAATAACCATCGAATTTTAGATTTTGATTTAGTCTCTTGTAATTGATTACCATTCGTGGCTTTTTTCTTTTTACTTCGTTAAGATTTCTGACCATAAATGCTGGACTAGAGTGGGGGCTGGTGGTTTTCTCTATTAGACATGTGTTTATCAGTTCATTTATCTGGTTGTCGAACTCGTCTATATCTTGCCTAGTATAGAGATGGGTTTTACCCTAATGATTACGTTGTCGTCTCTTAATTGAATTTTACAAAACCTTGGGCTTCGATCCCATAACTTTAATGGGTTCTCACTAAAATTTTCACTAAGTGTTTTGTAAAGCCAGTGGATCTGTTCCAACTCTTGAATTGTTTTGCATCTTTTCAGTGAGTTTTCATTGTCTGGGGTACCTTTTGGGGGAGAAAAATCTTCTGTACATTTATATCTAGGTCCTTCCAATAGTGGCATATCAACCCTTCGGGTTTGATTTCCTTCTTGTTGATGTAAAGACACCATTTGTTTTTCTACGATCATGGGTAGGTATTCTCCGATAAAATTGTTTCCTAAAACCATGTCCCCATTCATATGTGGAAAGCATAAGAGTTTTGGTATAATAAATTTTTTCTCATTAAGCCAAATTTCCACGTTCTTGGCTTTGCTTTGGATAGTTGTTTTATGTGCACTGATCCCTGTTATTTTAATTGGATATTTCATTGGTTCCCATTTTTCTAGTGGTATGGCATTTTCTCGGCAAGAGGAGACTGTGGCCCCTGTATCTAGTAGTGCATGTAACGAGTATTGTTTATAGCCCTTGAACCTAAATGTTCCTTTAACATAATTAAACCTTCTTCCTTATTTTGGTGTGAAGATTATCTCGTCAAATCTTATCATGTATTCTTCCTCTTTGTTAAGGGGTTCTTCGGAATTTAGGATGATCTCCTCAACTCCTCCTACATCATTATTTTGGCTATTATTTTCTTTATCCTTAATTGAGCTGTTTTTTGTTGTTTCCTCTTCACTACCCTCTGGATTATCATCATTATCTTCCTTTCCGTCCTCTCTAGTTCTGTCTATGATACTGGGTCCAGCTTTTTCTTGATTGGGATTATATCCATAATGACTTAATAGACCCTAAAATTTTTTATGGATTTCTTTGAGTTGTTGGGTCAGATCCTCTTTGGCTTCTGGTGTTAGGTCGGGACTTCTATCCTTTTCTTTTAATCTTTCTATACGGAGAACTACCTCATCAAAAATTTTTTTGGAATAATTGGGGATGTTCATTATACCATATATATCATTATAGGTGGTGTCATATTTACTACAACTTGTCCTACATATCTCGCAATCGCACAATATGCCGGTAGCCATCTAAGATATCGGTGGAAAACTAGTTCCGAGTAGCCTATGGTGCCTAAAACCGTCTCCTAAGGGTGACCCTACAAACGCCTATCCGCGGCAACAAAGGGTTTACTTTAGGAATCTGGGCTTTAAGATTACTCAATTCTAGTAAGGGACACTTAGAGTGCGACTAGGGCAGTAATGATACGGATTGTAAAAGTATAGATCAAAATTATAGTTTATTTGATACCGTATAAGTGCTATATGTGCTATAAATTCTTCCCCAATTTTCCTTGGTTTTTCTGCTTCTTACTTGATTTTGCTACAGTAACATTTTCTGATTTCTGAATTTTTTATGACTTTTTCTACAAACATAGAGAATTATTTAATAAAAACAGATAGCTTGAATAACTTTAGAAACAAACGGTACATACCGGAACAGTAGCCATCACACCGGAGACTCTTTATACAGACTGCAGACCCCTACCGCCCAAAAGAAACGTCCCCCCCGGGCTCTGATACCAGTTAAATTACACACTACTACTGCTGCAGTGCAGCTGAAGTAGAAGAAGAAGAAAATACAAAGGGAAATACACACAGGCACACTTAATTATACATATAGGTGGTGGAGAACTGCAAACTGTTGGTGGTCTGATCGGCAGGCATAAACCAGGCAAGACGGATGGGGGAGGATGAGAGGGTGAGAGAGGATGGTGATGAAAAAGAAGGCGTTGAGGAATTTAAAAGGTGTAGGAGAAGTTTGATGATGTTTTTGCCGAATTGCCGATGTCTTCCTCATCCATCGGAGGCCTGCTTTATAGACGTCCTATCCTTGCACGAGAAGCCTCTTGAGAATCTTGTTGTGGAAGCCTCGTCACGAGTCTTCACTGTTGACATCTTGTCTCTGTCAGGGATCTTCACTGTTGACGTCTTGTCTGTACTGTTGTTGTCAGGAATCTTCACTGTTAACGTCTTGTTAGGAATCTGTACTGTTGCTGTCAGGAATCTCCACTGTTGACGTCTTGTCAGGAATCCTTACTGTTACTGTCAGGAATCCCCACTGTTGATGTCGTGTCTTGCACGAGAAGCCTCTGGAGAATCTTGCTGTGGAAGCCTCGTCACGAGTCTTCACTGTTGACGTCTTGTCTCTGTCAGGGATCTTCACTGTTGTCGTCTTGTCTGTACTGTTGTTGTCAGGAATCTTTGATGCCTGATTTTCTTTTGCCGTTGTTTTCTTTTTGCTGCTGTCTTCTTTGTGGAGCCTTGGGGGATCCAATGTTTAGGATTTTGAGGGAGCCTCCTTTTTTTTTTTTTTAATCTGACTAGTTGCCCATGATGTCGAGATTTTGTATGCCTTCATCTCCCATTTGTCTTAGCAGATCCGATGGCGTGTATTCTTCTGCCCAATCTGCCATGTCTTGCTAAAGTATTCTGTCTTCTACCATTTTCTTTTGTCTATAATATTGAATTAATTTCTCATGGGCTGACCTCATAAATTTTGGGACTTTACAATTTATTTCTTTGTCTATATAGACTCTGTAAATTTCAGTTTCTGTGGCTACTCTGAATCTATTTCCACTATATTTTTGCTAGTTGAATTCATATGCTATGGTTTTTGCCCTCCAGTGTCTGATTTGTCTAGGGATCTCTCTGTCACAAATTACTCCTCTTTCTTCTTTATCTGGATGTAGGGGATGGGCTAGTTTGTGTGTAATCCATGCACTGTGTTTTGTAGGATACCATACTGTATTCCGCTATTATGGAATCGAATTCTATCTTGAGCTGTGGCCTTTTTCCTATGAAAGCTTATGAAACTGGGAATGCTAAAGAATCTGGGAGTAACTCTGTATGACCTGGATGGCTAATGATTATTTGTGAAACAAATCCCATATCTAAGAAGTCTTTCCAACTATAATCTGTTCCATGGAGCTTTTCTGTTTTTATTTGTCCTAATTGTATTTTCAGTCTGTAGATGCTATAAGCTAACTCACATTGGCATTTTGGTTGTGAGAGGTCCATGATGTTGCAGATATTGTTATTGATATATTTATTGGTGTTGGCATAATGTATTACCTGGTCTACAATTACTCCTCTGCATCTTCTCTCTCTTTTTTGAATTTCTTTGAGTATCTGTTGCATATCTCTGGCTTTTCGATAGAAGTTGTCCTGAACTTTCTGGTGAATTTTCTGTCTGATTTCTTCTGGAAGAACAGATAATTCATCATTTGTTTCAAAAAATAGTCTGGCTTGCATGGCTTCTATATCTCTCATATTTTGGAGACTCTGTCTTCTTTTTATTGTACTTGATTCTGTTTCACTCTTGTTTGTGAGGCGCTCCTTTTTTTTCTTTTTCTTTTTCTTTCTGCAAGCTCTCAGTTAACTGTTTTTGTTGACAGAGATCTTCAACCAACCTTTCCTTTTGTATTTTTAGATTTTTAAAGTGCTTCATAATAACTTGACAATCTTTACATTCTGTTGATAGTTCTGACTCGCTTGTACTCTGTTGATTTTCTTGAGGCATAAATTCTCTAAGGCTTTCGTCGAAATGCCAGTAGGTTGAAATATTATTTTTTGCATACTCTATAGCTTCTTTAACATTATAAAACCCTTTAAACACTGGGTTATCATAGTTTGAGACTAACCTTCTAACTGTGTTCCAATTTTTGTAAATTCCTATTTGATGTCCTCTAAGTATGACGTAGCATATAAAACTCCGTGATTGGGGTGCCTGAATAATACCTTTAAAATAATAGGCTAGTGTTTTGATTACTTTAACCTTCTCTTTTGGCTGATCTAGTCTTAGATTCCACAAATTATCTAATAGACATTGTTGTACTAAATCTACCTGAAATTCAGTGATTCTGAATGACTCTTTACTCTGAGTGGCATACTGCTTGAGATATATATCTCCAAATCTCATGAACTCTCTGGATCTCATCTGCAAATTTAAACACCAAAGAATTAGTCTAAATAATACATGCTCAAGTTTTGGTCCGTATCTAGGATCTATGAACTTTGTCCATTCACATAATTTCCTTTTCATTAGTTTATTAATCGCTATACTGTATAGTTGATATGTATTGGTTATCTCTAGATTTTTTCGATCGAATTCTTTGTTTGCATACCTAGTCGTTCCTTTTGTCTTTACTCTTTCTTTGACAGGAGATTCTAAGAATTCTGTACTATTTCTATCTGATCCCATTATTGATCTTCTTAATTTTTTATGAAAAGAGTATTCAATATGCTTTTCTGTGTATAAATTTTGTTTATGGCGAAAAAGCATATTTCCTTGAAGGGTCCTTGTTACGTGATTTGCAAATTCTTTTTTATCATATGTTTTTTTGTTCTTCGTGAATACTATGACCTTTTGCCTAACTCTAGGTAGTTTTAAATAGTCTTTATTCCGTGGTATAATTTTCGAGTTATTATTCCTTATATTCTTCTTTATTTGTAAACTATCACTTGGTGCGCTAAACCCTTTTTTAACACATATCGTCCTTTTGTTAGATCTGCTATTATCTTTTGATTCTGTTCTGTACTCATCATCTCGGGACACTCTGCTCTTATTTTGATTTTTAATTAGGTTTATATCCCAGGGTCAAACCTAAAATAGCGTAACAAGCTCCTATGCTGGAGGTATGTGTCTTGTATTTTCTTGGCCAGATAGTTTTTTTCTTGAGTAGTGCTGTTTTGATCTTTATACAACTCTTTTCAGCAATTAATTATCTCAAGTATTGAGTTGTATTCTTGTCTGGAGTATATTTTCTTAGTTTGCATTATGTCAATTGGTTGTCTTGGACTAGTTCCTAGTCTGCCAATATAATCTGTCCTTCTCACTGCTTCTTTTGTCTTTCGAACTACTTCATTGTTTTCTATCGTACACGTCTCTTTCCCGTTGGAGGGTTCTAAGATAATCTTTTCAACTATTCTTCCTACATCATCATTTTGGCTATTATTTTCTTTATCCTTAATTGAGCTGTTTTTTGTTGTTTCCTCTTTACTACCTTCCTCTTTTTCTGGATTATCATCATTATCTTTCTTTCCGTCCTCTCTAGTTCTGTCTATGATACTGGGTCTAGCTTTTTCTTGATTGGAATTATATCCATAATGACTTAATAGACCCTTAAATTTTTTATGAATTTCTTTGAGTTGTTGGGTCAGATCCTCTCTGGCTTCTAGAGTTAGGTCGGGACTTCTATCCTTTTCTTTTAATCTTTCTATTCGGAGAACTATCTCATCAAATTTTTTTTTGGAATAACTGGGGATGTTCATTATACCATATATATCATTATACATGGTGTCATATTTACTACAACTTGTCCTACATATCTTGCAATCGCACAATATGCCGGTAGCCATCTAAGATATCGGTGGAAAACTAGCTCCGAGTAGCCTATGGTGCCTAAAACTGTCTCCTAAGGGTCACCCTACAAACGCCTATCCGCGGCAACAAAGGGTTTACTTTAGGAATCTGGGCTTTAAGATTACTCAATTCTAGTAAGGGACACTTAGAGTGCGACTATGACAGTAATGATACGGATTGTGAAAGTATAGATCAAAATTATAGTTTATTTGATACCGTATAAGTGCTATATGTGCTATAAATCCTTCCCCAATTTTCCTTGGTTTTTCTGCTTCTTACTTGATTTTGCTACAGTAACATTTTCTAATTTTTGAATTTTTTATGACTTTTTCTACAAACATAGAGAATTATTTAATAAAAACAGATAGCTTGAATAACTTTAGAAACAAATGGTACATACCGGAACAGTAGTCATCACACCGGAGACTCTTTGTACAGACTGCAGACCCCTACCGCCCAAAAGGAACCCCTACCGCACTTTAACTGGTATAAGAGCCCGGGGGACGTTCCTTTTGGGCGGTAGGGGTCTGCAGTTTTATAGCATATATAGCACTTATACGGTATGAAATAAACTATAATTTTGATCTATACTTTCACAATCCGTTTCATTACTGCCCTAGTCGCACTCTAAGTGTCCCTTACTAGAATTGAGTAACCTTAAAGCCCAGATTTCTAAAGTAAACGCTTTGTTGCCGCGGATAGGCGTTTGTAGGGTGACCCTTAGGAGACGGTTTTAGGCACCATAGGCTACTCGGAGCTAGTTTTCCACCGATATCTTAGATGGCTACCGGCATATTGTGCGATTGCGAGATATGTAGGATAAGTTGTAGTAAATATGACACCATGTATAATGATATATATGGTATAATGAACATCCCCAGTTATTCCAAAAAAAAAATTTGATGAGGTAGTTCTCCGAATAGAAAGATTAAAAGAAAAGGATAGAAGTCTGGACCTAACTCTAGAAGCCAGAGAGGATCTGACCCAACAACTCAAAGAAATGCATAAAAAATTTAAGGGTCTATTAAGTCATTATGGATATAATCCCAATCAAGAAAAAGCTGGACCCAGTATCATAGACAAAACTAGAGAGGACGGAAAGGAAGATAATGATGATAATCCAGAAAAAGAGGAAGGTAGTGAAGAGGAAACAACAAAAAACAACTCAATTAAGGATAAAGAAAATAATAGCCAAAATGATGATGTAGGAAGAACAGTTGAAAAGATTATCTTAGAACCCTCCAACGGAAAAGAGACGTGTACAATAGGAAATAATGAAATAGTTCGTAAGACAAAAGAAGCAGTGAGAAGGACAGATCATATTGGCAGACTAGGAACTAGTCCAAGACAACCAATTGATATAATGCAAACTAAGAAAATATACTCCAGATAAGAATACAACTCAATACTTGAGATAATTAATTACTGGAAAGAGTTGTATAAAGATCAAAACAGCACTACTCAAGAAAAAAACTATCTGGCCAAGAAAATACAAGACACATACCTCCTGCATAGGAGCTTGTTACGCTATTTTAGGTTTGACCCTGGGATATACAACCTAATTAAAAATCAAAATAAGAGCAGAGTGTCCCGAGATGATGAGTACAGAATAGAATCAAAAGATAATAGCAGATCTAACAAAAGGACGATATGTGTTAAAAAAGGGTTTAGCGCACCAAGTGATAGTTTACAAATAAAGAAGAATATAAGGAATAATAACTCGAAAATTATACCACGGAATAAAGACTATTTAAAACTACCTAGAGTTAGGCAAAAGGTCATAATATTCACGAAGAACAAAAAAACATATGATAAAAAAGAATTTGCAAATCACATAACAAGGACTCTTCAAGGAAATATGCTTTTTCGCCATAAACAAAATTTATACACAGAAAAGCATATTGAATACTTCTTTTATAAAAAATTAAGAAGATCAATAATAAGATCAGATAGAAATAGTACATAATTCTTAGAACCTCCTGTCAAAGAAAGAGTAAAGATAAAAGGAACGACTAGGTATGCAAACAAAGAATTCGATCGAAAAAATCCAGAGATAACCAATACATATCAACTATACAGTATAGCGATTAATAAACTAATGAAAAGGAAATTATGTGAATGGACAAAGTTCATAGATCCTAGATACGGACCAAAACTTGAGCATGTATTATTTAGACTAATTCTTTGGTGTTTAAATTTGCAGATGAATTCCAGAGAGTTCATGAGATTTGGAGATATATATCTCAAGCAGTATGCCACTAAGAGTAAAGAGTCATTCAGAATCACTGAATTTCAGGTAGATTTAGTACAACAATGTCTGTTAGATAATTTGTGGAATCTAAGATTAGATCAGCCAAAAGAGAAGGTTAAAGTAATCAAAGCACTAGCCTATTATTTTAAAGGTATTATTCAGGCACCCCAATCACGGAGTTTTATATGCTACGTCATACTTAGAGGACATCAAATAGGAATTTACAAAAATTGGAACACAGTTAGAAGGTTAGTCTCAAACTATGATAACCCAGTGTTTAAAGGGTTTTATAATGTTAAAGAAGCTATAGAGTATGCAAAAATTAATATTTCAACCTACTGGCATTTCGACGAAAGCCTTAGAGAATTTATGCCTCAAGAAAATCAACAGAGTACAAGTGAGTCAGAACTATCAACAGAATGTAAAGATTGTCAAGTTATTATGAAGCACTTTAAAAATATAAAAATACGAAAGGAAAGGTTGGTTGATGATCTCTATCAACAAAAACAGTTAACTGAGAGCTTGCAGAAAGAAAAAGAAAAAGAAAAAAAAAAGGAGCGCCTCACAAAGAAGAGTGAAACAGAATCAAGTACAATAGAAAGAAGACAGAGTCTCCAAAATATGAGAGATACGAAAGCCATGCAAGCCAGACTATTTTTTAAAACAAATGATGAATTATCTGTTCTTCCAGAAGAAATCAGACAGAAGATTCACCAGAAAGTTTAGGACAACTTCTATCGAAAAGCCAGAGATATGCAACAGATACTCAAAGAAATTCAAAAAGGAGAGAGAAGATGCAGAGGAGTAACTGTAGACCAGGTAATACATTATGCCAACACCAATAAATGCATCAATAACAAATCTGCAACATCATGGACCTCTCACAACCAAAATGCCAATGTGAGTTAGCTTATAGCATCTACAGACTGAAAATACAATTAGGACAAATAAAAACGGAAAAGCTCCATGGAACAGATTATAGTTGGAAAGACTCCTTAGATATGGGATTTGTTTCACAAATAATCATTAGCCATCCAGGTCATACAGAGTTACTCCCAGATTCTTTAGCTTCCCAGTTTCAGAAGCTTTCATAGGAAAAAGGCCACAACTCAAGATAGAATTCGATTCCATAATAGAGGAATACATAAATGGAGTATGGTATCCTACAAAACACAGTGCATGGATTACACACAAACTAGTCCATCCCCTACATCCAGATAAAGAAGAAAGAGGAGTAATTTGTGACAGAGAGATCCCTAGACAAATAGACACTGGAGAGCAAAAACCATAGCATATGAATTCAACTGGCAAAAATATAGCGGAAATAGATTCAGAGTAGCCACAGAAACCGAAATTTACAGAGTCTATATAGACAAAGAAATAAATTGTAAAGTCCCAAAATTTATCAGATCAGCCCATGTGAAATTAATTTAATATTATAGACAAAAGAAAATGGTAGAAGACAGAGTACTTCAGCAAGACATGGCAGATTGGGCAGAAGAATACACGATATCGGATTTGCTAAGACAAATGGGAGATGAAGGCATACAAAATCTCGACAACATGGGCGACTAGTCAGATTAAAAAAAAAAAAAAAAGGAGGCTCTCTCAAAATCCTAAACATTGGATCGCCCAAGGCTCCACAAAGAAAATAGCAGCAAAAAGAAAACAACGGCAAAAGAAAATCAGGCATCAAAGATTCCTGACAACAACAGTACAGACAAAATGACAACAGTGAAGATCCCTGACAGAGACAAGACGTCAACAGTGAAGACTCGTGACGAGGCTTCCACAGTAAGATTCTCCAGAGGCTTCTCGTGCAAGACATCAACAGTGGAGATTCCTGACAGCAACAGTACAGATTCCTGACAAGACGTCAACAGTGGAGATTCCTGACAGCAACAGTACAGATTCCTGATAAGACGTCAACAGTGAAGATTCCTGACAACAACAGTACAGACAAGGCGTCAACAGTGAAGATCCCTGACAGAGACAAGACGTCAACAGTAAAGACTCGTGACGAGGCTTCCACAGCAAGATTCTCAAGAGGCTTCTCGTGCAAGGATAGGACGCCTATAAAGGAGGCCTCCGACAGATGAGGAAGACATCGGCAATTCGGCAAAAACATCAGCAAGCTTCTCCAACACTTTTAAGTTCCTCAACGCCTTCTTTTTCATCACCATCCTCTCTCACCCTCTCATCCTCCCCCATCCGTCTTGCCTGGTTTATGCCTGCCGATCAGACCACCAACAGTTCGTAGTTCTCCACCACCTATATGTATAATTCAGTGTACCTGAGTGTATTTCCCTTTGTATTTTCTTCTTCTTCTGCTTCAGCTGCACTGCAGCAGTAGTAGTGTGTAATTTAACTGGTATCAAAGCCCGGGGGGACGTTCCTTTTGGGCGGTAGGGGTCTGCAGTCTGTACAAAGAGTCTCCGGTGTGATGGCTACTGTTCCGGTATGTACCGTTTGTTTCTAAAGTTATTCAAGCTATCTATTTTTATTAAATAATTCTCTATGTTTGTAGAAAAAGTCATAAAAAATTCAGAAATTAGAAAATGTTACTGTAGCAAAATCAAGTAAGAAGCAGAAAAACCAAGGAAAACTGGGGAAGGATTTATAGCACATATAGCACTTATACGGTATCAAATAAACTATAATTTTGATCTATACTTTCACAATCCGTATCATTACTGTCCTAATCGCACTCTAAGTATCCCTTACTAGAATTGAGTAATCTTAAAGCCCAGATTCCTAAAGTAAACCCTTTGTTGCCGCGGATAGGCGTTTGTAGGGTCACCCTTAGGAGACGGTTTTAGGCACCATAGGCTACTCGGAGATAGTTTTCCACCGATATCTTAGATGGCTACCGGCATATTGTGCGATTGCGAGATATGTAGGACAAGTTGTAGTAAATATGACACCACCTATAATGATATATATGGTATAATGAACATCCCCAGTTATTCCAAAAAAAAAATTTGATGAGGTAGTTCTCCGAATAGAAAGATTAAAAGAAAAGGATAGAAGTCCCGACCTAACTCTAGAAGCCAAAGAGGATCTGACCCAACAACTCAAAGAAATCCATAAAAAATTTAAGGGTCTATTAAGTCATTATGGATATAATCCCAATCAAGAAAAAGCTGGACCCAGTATCATAGACAGAACTAGAGAGGACGGAAAGAAAGATAATGATGATAATCCAGAGGGTAGTGAAGAGGAAACAACAAAAAACAGCTCAATTAAGGATAAAGAAAATAATAGCCAAAATAATGATGTAGGAAGAATAGTTGAGGAGATCATCCTAAATTCCGAAGAATCCCTTAATAAAGAGGAAGAATACACGATAAGATTTGACGAGATAATCTTCGCACCAAAACAAGGAAGAAGGTTTAATTATGTTAAAGGAACATTTAGGTTCAAGGGCTATAAACAATACTCGTTACATGCACTACTAGATACAGGGGCCACAGTCTCCTCTTGTCGAGAAAATGCCATACCACTAGAAAAATGGGAACCAATGAAATATCCAATTAAAATAACAGGGATCAGTGCACATAAAACAACTATCCAAAGCAAAGCCAAGAACTTGGAAATTTGGCTTAATGAGAAAAAATTTATTATACCAAAACTCTTATGCTTTCCACATATGAATGGGGACATGGTTTTAGGAAACAATTTTATCGGAGAATACCTACCCATGATCGTAGAAAAACAAATGGTGTCTTTACATCAACAAGAAGGAAATCAAACCCGAACGGTTGACATGCCACTTTTGGAAGGACCTAGATATAAATGTACAGAAAATTTTTCTCCCCCAAAAGGTACCCCAGACAGTGAAAACACACTGAAAAGATGCGAAACAATTCAAGAGTTAGAACAGACCCACTGACTTTACAAAACACTTAGTGAAAATTTTAGTGAGAACCCATTAAAATTATGGGATCGAAGCCCAAGGTTTTGTAAAATTCAATTAAGAGACGACAACGTAATCATTAGGGTAAAATCCATCTCTATACTAGGCAAGATATAGACGAGTTCGACAACCAGATAAATGAACTGATAAACACAGGTCTAATAGAGAAAACCACCAGCCCCCACTCTAGTCCAGCATTTATGGTCAGAAATCTTAACGAAGTAAAAAGAAAAAAGCCACGAATGGTAATCAATTACAAGAGACTAAATCAAAATCTAAAATTCGATGGTTATTTTATCCCTAGGAAGGAAGTCCTGATAAACTTAATAAAAAGATCTAGAGTATTCAGCAAATTCGACTGTAAATCTGGTTTCTGGCAACTAAAAATGACGAAAGAATCAAAACCACTAACAGCTTTTAGTACGCCACGAGGACACTTTCACTGGAATGTCATGCCATTTGGGTTAAACACTGCACCCCAGATATTTCAAAAATGGATGGACTCAATCTTTAATAGTTTAAAAGATTTATGTGTCGTATATATTGATGACATCCTGCTCTTTTCAAAAACAAAAGAAGAACACAAGAGACATTTAAAAATTATTAGTGACATCTTTAGAAAACACGGGATAATACTCTCTCCAAAAAAGATCGAAATCGAAAAGGAGTCAATAGAATTTCTTGGAATTATTCTAGATAAAGATGGAATTCAGCTACAGAAGCACATCATTTCAAAAATTAGGGAGTTTCCCAAAGAAATAAAAAATAAAAAACAACTACAAAGCCTGCTAGGGCTATTGAATTATGGGAGAAATTTTCTACGAGAACTCACGAAAGAAGAAATACCTTTACTAAAGAAACTAAATAAAAATCAAGATTTCATCTGGACAGATAAAGATAAAAACGTCCTGAGGCAAATTAAGCAACTCGCCGAGAAGGCACCAGAAGTCTACCTACCAAAACTTGGAGATAAACTAATTTTGGACACAGATGCATCAGAAGAATATTGGGAATGTGCACTAAAAAGCAATTCCGAAAGAAAACTGGGACGAAGAAGATCCACCTCTATCCCATAACGGAATCAGACTCAAGAAAAGAAGCATACCACAAAAGATATTAAAATATGAGAGACTTTGTGGGTATAATTCTGGAAAATTCAAACCAAATGAACTAAAGTGGATAATATTTGAAAAGGAACTATACACTATAAAATTAGCTCTACAGAAATTTCAAATATTTCTTGCACCAGAATATTTTATAATTAGAACAGATAATAAAGCCGTTAGGGATTTTTAGTAAATACAAGAAAAACCTCTGGGAAACGCATGCAATGGTATAACGAGATAGCCAAATACTTCTTCGAAATCGAGCATGTTAAGGAACGGATAATTTTATTGCGGATTACCTAAGCCGACCTAATAATTACTAAGTAAAGTAACTTATAAATCTATTTTTTGCAGAGAGGTGATAAAGGGAAAGCTATAGCAAATAGTGTTCCTATTCCAGCAGCGTTTGTTGTATTCGTGAGATACCAGCCAGGCATCTACACAAACTAGAAAAAATGCTATGAGCAGATATTCGATTTTAACGGATCCTTTTGCAGACATTACTACTCCAAAGAAGATGCCATCCTAGCCTGGGAAATGTCACGGCAGAACCCATACTTAGGAGAAGAAATTCGAGACCTCACCCATTACATACTCGAGCCAAAAATAGCGAACTTTCCCAAATTAGAAATCCCACCCCTATTTTACTCTGAAATAAATAGAGCATGGCGAGCCCACCAGAGAGCAAATCTAGGAATTGGAACTCGACGCGCTTTCCGCAAGCACATGGGAAACTTAGCAAATCTTGTAATGAAACAAGAATCAGAACTCAAGGCCTTAAAAAAAGGTCTGCTCGGATTATATAAACACCCTTAATGAGGGAACTATTAGGGGAGCAACCCCTAGACAGGCTGAAGCTCTAAAAAACATGGGTAAACTTTTAGAACAAGAGTTACCCAGCCCCGCTACAACAAACAAATCAGAGAAAGCGCCGCAGTTCTAGAATACAACACCAAAAGGATCACAAGCATGCAACAACACACAACAAGGCGAAGAGGAGATAGACGCGAATGTCGAGGCCGAAGTGGAAATCGACGTAACCGAAGAAGCCTTCAGCAGGGGAGTCTCAATACAAGGACTTCTAAAACAACTATTCGAAGAAGGCAACCCAGCAGTTGGGTTACTAGGAGAAGGATCTGGAAAGTTGGAATACTATGTTCTATACGAAAAACTAAGAATGAAAAAATTAGTCCCAAGATCGTATCTGAACCAACAAGGAATATTAGAGGCAACAATTACACCAACAGGATGGGACGATCTGACATATCCACAAATGGATGGATAAATCTTGCATCCCCAGAAGCTTCAGTATCCGATAATTTTATTAAATTTTTGTAAAAAAAAAAAAAAAAAAGGAGGCTCCCTCAAATCCTAAACATTAGATCCAAGGCTTCAGCAACAAAGAAAACAAACAGCAGGCTTCTACAGCAAAGATTCCTGGCGCCAACAAAACAAGATTCGCGACAGGACTCCCACAGTAAGATTCCAATACGGATCCTGACATCAACAGTACAGACAAGACGTCAAACAGAGGCTTCCACAGCAAGATTCTCCAGAAACTTCTCGTGCAAGACGTCAAGAGTGGAGATTCCTGACAGCAACAGTACAGATTTCTGACAAGACGTCAACAGTGAAGATTCCTGACAACAACAGTACGGACAAGACGTCAACAGTGAAGATCCCTGACAGAGACAAGACGTCAACAGTGAAGACTCGTGACGAGTCTTCCACAGCAAGATTCTCAAGAGGCTTCTCGTGCAAGGATAGGACGCCTATAAAGGAGGCCTCCGACGGATGAGGAAAACATCGGCAATTCGGCAAAAACATCAGCAAGCTTCTCCAACACCTTTTAAGTTCCTCAACGCATTCTTCTTCATCACCATCCTCTCTCACCCTCTCATCCTCCCCCATCCGTCTTGCCTGGTTTATGCCTGCCGATCAGACCACCAACAATTTGTAGTTCTCCACCACCTATATGTATAATTAAGTGTGCCTGAGTGTATTTCCCTTTGTATTTTCTTCTTCTTCTACTTCAGCTGCACTGCAGCAGTAGTAGTGTGTAATTTAACTGGTATCAGAGCCCGGGGGGGACGTTCCTTTTGGGCGGTAGGGGTCTGCAGTTTGTACAAAGAGTCTCCGGTGTGAGTGCTACTGTTCCGGTATGTACCGTTTGTTTCTAAAGTTATTCAAGCTATCTGTTTTTATTAAATAATTCTCTATGTTTGTAGAAAAAGTCATAAAAAATTTAGAAATTAGAAAATATTACTGTCGCAAAATCAAGTAAGAAGCAGAAAAACCAAGGAAAATTGGGGAAGGATTTATAGCACATATAGCACTTATACGGTATCAAATAAACTACAATTTTGATCTATACTTTCACAATCCGTATCATTACTACCCTAGTCGCACTCTAAATGTACCTTACTAGAATTGAGTAATCTTAAAATCCAGTTTCCTAAAGTAAACCCTTTGTTGCCGCGGATAGGCGTTTGTAGGGTGATCCTTAGGAGACGGTTTTAGGCACCATAGGCTACTCGGAGCTAGTTTTCCACCGATATCTTAGATGGCTACCGGCATATTGTGCGATTGCGAGATATGTAGGACAAGTTGTAGTAAATATGACACCACCTATAATGATATATATGGTATAATGAACATCCCCAGTTATTCAAAAAAAAAATTTGATGAGGTAGTTCTCCGAATAGAAAGATTAAAAGAAAAGGATAGAAGTCCCAAACTAACTCCAGAAGCCAAAGAGGATCTGACCCAACAACTCAAAGAAATCCATAAAAAATTTAAGGGTCTATTAAGTCATTATGGATATAATCCCAATCAAGAAAAAGCTGGACCCAGTATCATAGACAGAACTAGAGAGGACGGAAAGGAAGATAATGATGATAATCCGGAGGGTAGTGAAGAGGAAACAACAAAAAACAGCTCAATTAATGATAAAGAAAATAATAGCCAAAATAATGATGTAGGAAGAACAGTTGAGGAGATCATCCTAAATTCCGAAGAACCCCTTAACAAAGAGGAAGAATACACGATAAGATTTGACGAGATAATCTTCGCACCAAAACAAGGAAGAAGGTTTAATTATGTTAAAGGAACATTTAGGTTCAAGGGCTATAAACAATACTCGTTACATGCACTACTAGATACAGGGGCCACAGTCTCCTCTTGCCGAGAAAATGCCATACGACTAGAAAAATGGGAACCAATGAAATATCCAATTAAAATAATAGGGATCAGTGCACATAAAACAACTATCCAAAGCAAAGCCAAGAACGTGGAAATTTGGCTTAATGAGAAAAAATTTATTATACCAAAACTCTTATACTTTCCACATATGAATGGGGACATGGTTTTAGGAAACAATTTTATCGGAGAATACCAACCCATGATCGTAGAAAAAACAAATGGTGTCTTTACATCAACAAGAAGGAAATCAAACCCGAAGGGTTGACATGCCACTTTTGGAAGGACCTAGATATAAATGTACAGAAGATTTTTCTCCCCCAAAAGGTATCCCAGACAATGAAAACTCACTGAAAAGATGCGAAACAATTCAAGAGTTAGAACAGACCCACTGGCTTTACAAAACACTTAGTGAAAATTTTAGTGAGAACCCATTAAAGTTATGGGATCGAAGCCCAAGGTTTTGTAAAATTCAATTAAGAGACGACAACGTAATCATTAGGGTAAAATCCATGCTCTATACTAAGCAAGATATAGACGAGTTCGACAACCAGATAAATGAACTGATAAACACAGGTCTAATAGAGAAAACCACCAGACCCACTCTAGTCCAACATTTATGGTCAGAAATCTTAACGAAGTAAAAAGAAAAAAGCCACGAATGGTAATCAATTAAAAGAGACTAAATCAAAATCCAAAATTTGATGGTTATTTTACAGACAAGACGTCAAACAGAGACTTCCACAGCAAGATTCTCCAGAGGCTTCTCGTGCAAGACGTCAACAGTGGAGATTCCTGACAGTAACAGTACAGATTCCTGACAAGACGTCAACAGTGAAGATTCCTGACAACAACAGTACAGACAAGACGTCAACAGTGAAGATCCCTGACAGAGACAAGACGTCAACAGTGAAGCCTCGTGACGAGGCTTCCACAGCAAGATTCTCAAGAGGCTTCTCGTGCAAGGATAGGACGTCTATAAAGGAGGCCTCCGACGGATGAGGAAGACATCGGCAATTCGGCAAAAACATCAGCAAGCTTCTCCAACACCTTTTAAGTTCCTCAACGCCTTCTTCTTCATCACCATCCTCTCTCACCCTCTCATCCTCCCCCATCCGTCTTGCCTGGTTTATGCCTGCCGATCTGACCACCAACAGTTTGTAGTTCTCCACCACCTATATGTATAATTAAGTGTGCCTGAGTATATTTCCCTTTGTATTTTCTTCTTCTTCTTCTTCAACTGCACTGCAGCAGTAGTAGTGTGTAATTTAACTGGTATCAGAGCCCAGGGGGATGTTCCTTTTGGGCGGTAGGGGTCTGCAGTCTGTACAAAGAGTCTCTGGTGTGATGGCTACTGTTCCGGTATGTACCGTTTGTTTCTGAAGTTATTCAAGTTATCTATTTTTGAATTGACTATAATACCATCTCTCAACTTGCGTGATTATTATCCTAGTTTCAGTTTAAGTATCCCCTGTTAGATTTGAGAAACCTTAAAGCCAGATTCCTAAAGTAATCCCTTTGTTGTCACGAGTAGGCGTTTATAGGGTGACCCTCAGGAGACGGTTTTAGGCACCATAGGCTACTCAGAGCTAGCTACCAAGCGATATCCTAGATGGCTAGTGATATACCATGCATATATGAGAACTGTAGAATGGATTATAGTCACTTAGAATATTTCTCGGTAGCAACAGATAAAAATCTAACAAATATTACAAGTTTTCTCAACGCCCTATTTGATTATGAAATCTGTAGGTTTGGTAGGATAGAGAAAAAAATAGATAAGGTAATAGAACAAAATGAAATATATATGTCTAAGTTCTGTAAAACTGCTCGATATAATCCCTCAGAACAATTTGACAAAGAAATAACAAAATTCAACAAAGAAGTAAGAGAAATATTAGGAAGATTAGATCGAATTGATGGTCTAGGAACAAGCTTAAGATAAAAGAAACAGAGCGAACAGATAAACATGAGGCAAGTAAATAGGAAATACTCCAGAAAAGAGCATGACTCGATTGTGGAGCTAATTAACTATTGGAAAGAGCTATATCAGGATCCATGTAATACTGCTCAGGAAAGATGATGATAATCCAGAAAAAGAGGAAGGCAGTGAAGAGGAAACAACAAAAAACAGCTCAATTAAGGATATAGAAAATAATAGCCAAAATGATGATATTTAAGGTTTGACCCTGGGATATACAACCTAGTTAAAAATCAAAATAAGAGCAGAGTGTCCCGAGATGATGAGTACAGAACAAAATCAAAAGATAATAGCAGATCTAACAAAAGGACGATATGTGTTAAAAAAGGGTTTAGCGCACCAAGTGATAGTTTACAAATAAAGAAGAATATAAGGAATAATAACTCGAAAATTAAACCACCGAATAAAGACTATTTAAAACTACCTAGAGTTAGGCAAAATGTCATAATATTCACGAAGAACAAAAAAACATATGATAAAAAAGAATTTGCAAATCACGTAACAAGGACCCTTCAAGGAAATATGCTTTTTCGCCATAAACAAAATTTATACATAGAAAAGCATATTGAATACTTTTTTCATAAATTAAGAAGATCAATAATAGGATTAGATAGAAATAGTACAGAATTCTTAGAACCTCCTGTCAAAGAAAGAGTAAAGACAAAAGGAACAACTAGGTATGCAAACAAAGAATTCGATCGAAAAAATCCAGAGATAACCAATACATATCAACTATACAGTATAGCGATTAATAAACTAATGAAAAGGAAATTATGTGAATGGACAAAGTTCATAGATCCTAGATGCGGACCAAAACTTGAGCATGTATTATTTAGACTAATTCTTTGGTGTTTAAATTTGCAGATGAATTCCAGAGAGTTCATGAAATTTGGAGATATATATCTCAAGCAGTATGCCACTCAGAGTAAAGAGTCATTCAGAATCACTGAATTTCAGGTAGATTTAGTACAACAATGTCTATTAGATAATTTGTGGAATCTAAGATTAGATCAGCCAAAAGAGAAGGTTAAAGTAATCAAAGCACTAGCCTATTATTTTAAAGGTATTATTTCGGCACCCCAATCACGGAGTTTTATATGCTACGTCATACTTAGAGGACATCAAATAGGAATTTACGAAAATTGGAACACAGTTAGAAGGTTAGTCTCAAACTATGATAACCCAGCGTTAAAAGGGTTTTATAATGTTAAAGAAGCTATAGAGTATGCAAAAAATAATATTTCAACCTACTGGCATTTCGACGAAAGCCTTAGAGAATTTATGCCTAAAGAAAATCAACAGAGTACAAGCGAGTCAGAACTATTAACAGAATGTAAAGATTGTCAAGTTATTATGAAGCACTTTAAAAATCTAAAAATATAAAAGGAGAGGTTGGTTGAAGATCTATGTCAACAAAAACAATTAACTGAGAGCTTGCAGAAAGAAAAAGAAAAAGAAAAAAAAGGAGCTCCTCACAAACAAGAGTGAAACAGAATCAAGTACAATAGAAAGAAGACAGAGTCTCCAAAATATGAGAGATACGGAAGCCATGCAAGCCAAACTATTTTTTAAAACAAATGATGAATTATCTGTTCTTCCAGAAGAAATCAGACAGAAGATTCACCAGAAAGTTCAGGACAACTTCTATCGAAAAGCCAGAGATATGCAACAGATACTCAAAGAAATTCAAAAAGGAGAGAGAAGATGCAGAGGAGTAACTGTAGACCAGGTAATACATTATAAATGCATCAATAACAATATCTGCAACATCATGGACCTCTCACAACCAAAATGCCAATGTGAGTTAGCTTATAGCATCTACAGACTGAAAATACAATTAGGACAAATAAAAACGGAAAAACTCTATGGAACAGATTATAGCTGGAAAGACTTCTTTGATATGGGATTTGTTTTACAAATAATCATTAGCCATCCAGGTCATACAGAGTTACTCCCAGATTCTTTAAAATTCCCAGTTTCAGAAGCTTTCATAGGAAAAAGGCCACAGCTCAAGATAGAATTCGATTCCATAATAGCGGAATACATAAATGGAGTATGGTATCCTACAAAACACAGTGCATGGATTACACACAAACTAGCCCATCCCTTACATCCAGATAAAGAAGAAAGAGGATTAATTTGTGACAGAGAGATCCCTAGACAAATCAGACACTGGAGAGCAAAAACCATAGCATATGAATTCAATTGGCAAAAATATAGCGGAAATTGATTCAGAGTAGCCACAGAAACTGAAATTTACAGAGTCTATATAGACAAAGAAATAAATTGTAAAGTCCCAAAATTTATCAGGTCAGCCCATGAGGAATTAATTCAATATTATAGACAAAAGAAAATGGTCGAAGACAGAATACTTCAGCAAAACATGGAAGATTGGATAGAAGAATACACGCCATCGAATCTGCTAAGACAAATGGGAGATGAGGGCATACAAAATCTCGACAACATGGGCGACTAGTCAGATTAAAAAAAAAAAAAAAGGAGGCTCCCTCAAAATCCTAAACATTGGATCCCCCAAGGCTCCACAAAGAAGACAGCAACAAAAAGAAAACAATGGCAAAAGAAAAACAAGCATCAAAAATTCCTGACAACAACAATACAGACAAGACGACAACAGTGAAGATCCCTGACAGAGACAAGACGTCAACAGTGAAGAATCGTGACGAGGCTTCCACAGCAAGATTCTCCAGAGGCTTCTCGTGCAAGGATAGGACGTCTATAAAGGAGGCCTCCGACGGATGAGGAAGACATCTGCAATTCGGCAAAAACATCAGCAAGCTTCTCCAACACCTTTTAAGTTCCTCAATACTTTCTTCTTCATCACAATCCTCTCTCACCCTCTCATCCTCCCCCATCCGTCTTGCCTGGTTTATGCATGCCGATCAGACCACCAACAGTTTGTAGTTCTCCACCACCTATATGTATAATTAAGTGTGCCTGAGTGTATTTCCCTTTGTATTTTCTTCTTCTTCTGCTTCAGCTGCACTGCAGCAGTAGTAGTGTGTAATTTAACTGGTATCAGAGCCCGGGGGGGACGTTCCTTTTGGGCGGTAGGGGTCTGAAGTCTGTACAAAGAGTCTCCGGTATGATGGCTACTGTTCCGGTATGTACCGTTTGTTTCTAAAGTTATTCAAGCTATCTGTTTTTATTAAATAATTCTCTATGTTTGTAGAAAAAGTCATAAAAAATTTAGAAATTAGAAAATGTTACTGTAGCAAAATCAAGTAAGAAGCAGAAAAACCAAGGCAAATTGGGGAAGGATTTATAGCACATATAGCACTTATATGGTATCAAATAAACTATAAATTTGATCTATACTTTCACAATCCGTATCATTACTGCCCTAGCCGCACTCTAAGTGTCCCTTATTAGAATTGAGTAATCTTAAAACCAGATTCCTAAAGTAAACCCTTTGTTGCCGCGGATAGGCGTTTGTAGGGTGACCCTTAGGAGACGGTTTTAGGCACCATAGGCTACTCGGAGCTAGTTTTTCACCGATATCCTAGATGGCTACCGGTATATTGTGCAATTGCGAGCTATGTAGGACAAGTTGTAGTAAATATGACACCACCTATAATGATATATATGGTATAATGAACATCCCCAGTTATTCCAAAAAAAAATTTGATGAGGTAGTTCTCCAAATTGAAAGATTAAAAGAAAAGGATAAAAGTCCGGACCTAACTCCAGAAGCCAAAGAGGATCTGACCCAACAACTCAAAGAAATCCATAAAAAATTTAAGGGTCTATAAAGTCATTATGGATATAATCCCAATCAAGAAAAAGCTGGACCCAGTATCATAGACAGAACTAGAGAGGACGGAAAGGAAGATAATGATGATAATCCAGAGGGTAGTGAAGAGGAAACAACAAAAAACAGCTCAATTAAGGATAAAGAAAATAATAGCCAAAATAATGATGTAGGAAGAACAGTTGAGGAGATCATCCTAAATTCCGAAAAACACCTTAACAAAGAGGAAGAATACACGATAAGATTTGACGAGATAATCTTCGCACCAAAACAAGGAAGAAGGTTTAATTATGTTAAAGGAACATTTAGGTTCAAGGGCTATAAACAATACTCGTTACATGCACTACTAGATACAGGGGCCACAGTCTCCTCTTGCCGAGAAAATGCCATACCACTAGAAAAATGGGAACCAATGAAATATCCAATTAAAATAACAGGGATCAGTGCACATAAAACAACTATCCAAAGCAAAACCAAGAACGTGGAAATTTGGCTTAATGAGAAAAAATATATTATACCAAAACTCTTATGCTTTCCACATATGAATGAGGACATGGTTTTAGGAAACAATTTTATCGGAGAATACCTACCCATGATCGTAGAAAAACAAATGGTGTCTTTACATCAACAAGAAGGAAATCAAAGCCGAAGGGTTGACATGCCACTTTTGGAAGGACCTAGATATAAATGTACAGAAGATTTTTCTCCCCCAAAAGATACCCCAGACAGTGAAAACTCACTGAAAAGATGCGAAACAATTCAAGAGTTAGAACAGACCCACTGGCTTTACAAAACACTTAGTGAAAATTTTAGTGAGAACCCATTAAAGTTATGGGATCGAAGCCCAAGGTTTTGTAAAATTCAATTAAGAGACGACAACGTAATCATTAGGGTAAAATCCATGCTCTATACTAGGCAAGATATAGACGAGTTCGACAACCAGATAAATTAACTGATAAACACAGGTCTAATAGAGAAAACCACCAGCTCCCACTCTAGTCCAGCATTTATGGTCAGAAATCTTAACGAAGTAAAAAGAAAAAAGCCACGAATGGTAATCAATTACAAGAGACTAAATCAAAATCTAAAATTCGATGGTTATTTTATCCCTAGGAAGGAAGTCCTGATAAACTTAACAAAAGGATCTAGAGTATTCAGCAAATTCGACTGTAAATCTGGTTTCAGACAACTAAAAATGACGGAAGAATCGAAACCACTAACAGCTTTTAGTACGCCACGAGGACACTTTCACTGGAATGTCATGCCATTTGGGTTAAATACTGCACCCCAGATATTTCAAAGATGGATGGACTCAATCTTTAATAGTTTAAAAGATTTCTGTGTCGTATATATTGATGACATCCTGGTCTTTTCAAAAACAAAAGAAGAACACAAGAGACATTTAAAAATCATTAGTGATATCTTTAGAAAACACGGGATAATACTCTCTCCAAAAAAGATCGGAATCGAAAATGAGTCAATAGAATTTCTTGGAATTATTCTAGATAAAGATGGAATTCAGCTACAGAAACACATCATTTCAAAAATTAGGGAGTTTCCCGAAGAAATAAAAGATAAAAACCAACTACAAAGCCTACTAGGGCTATTGAATTACGGGAGAAATTTTCTACGAGAACTCACGAAAGAAGAAATACCTTTACTAAAGAAACTAAATAAAAATCAAGATTTCATCTGGACAGATAAAGAGATAAACGTCCTGAGGCAAATTAAGCAACTCGCCGAGAAGGCACCAGAAGTCTACCTATCAAAACTTGGAGATAAACTAATTTTGGACACAGATGCGTCAGAAGAATATTGGGGATGTGCACTAAAAGCAATTCCGAAAGAAAACTTGGACGAAGAAGATCCACCTCTGTCCCAGAACGGAATCAGACTCAGAAAAAGAAGCATACCACAAAAGCTATTAAAATATGAGAGACTTTGTGGGTATAATTCTGGAAAATTCAAACCAAATGAACTAAAGTGGATAATATTTGAAAAGGAACTATACACTATAAAATTAGCTCTACAAAAATTTCAAATATTTCTTGCACCAAAATATTTTATAATTAGAACAGATAATAAAGCCGTTAGGGATTTTTTAGTAAATACAAGAAAAACCTCTGGGAAACGCATGCAATGGTATAACGAGATAGCCCAATACTCCTTCAAAATCGAGCATGTTAAAGGAAAGGATAATTTTATTGCGGATTACCTAAGCCGACCTAATAATTACTAAGTAAAGTAACTTATAAATCTATTTTTTGCAGAGAGGTGATAAAGGGAAAGCTATAGCAAATAGTATTCCTGTTCCAGCAGCGTTTATTGTATTCGTAGGATACTAGCCTGGCATCTACACAAACTGGGAAAAATACTATGAGCAGATATTCGATTTTAACGGATCCTGTTGCAGACATTAAAATCGAATAGTAAAATCGATAGAATCGAATATCTGCTCATAGCATTTTCCCAGTTTGTGTAGATGCCGGGCTGATATCCCACGAATACAACAAACGCTGCTGGAACAGGAACACTATTTGCTATAGCTTTCCCTTTATCACCTCTCTGCAAAAAAATAGATTTATAAGTTACTTTACTTAGTAATTATTAGGTCGGCTTAGGTAATCTGCAATAAAATTATCCTTTCCTTTAACATGCTCGATTTCGAAGGAGTATTGGGCTATCTCGTTATACCATTGCATGCGTTTTCCAGAGGTTATTCTTGTATTTACTAAAAAATCCCTAACGGCTTTATTATCTGTTCTAATTATAAAATATTCTGGTGCAAGAAATATTTGAAATTTCTGTAGAGCTAATTTTATAGTGTATAGTTCCTTTTCAAATATTATCCACTTTAGTTCATTTGGTTTGAATTTTTCAGAATATAAGTCTCTCATATTTTAATATCTTTTGTGGAATGCTTCTTTTCCTGAGTCTCATTCCGTTCTGGAACAGAGGTGGATCTTCTTCGTCCCATTTTTCTTTCGGAATTGCTTTTAGTGCACATCCCTAATATTCTTCTGACGCATCTGTGTCCAAAATTAGTTTATCTCCAAGTTTTGGTAGGTAGACTTCTGGTGCCTTCTCGGCGAGTTGCTTAATTTGCCTCAGGACGTTTTTATCTTTATCTGTCCAGATGAAATCTTGATTTTTATTTAGTTTATTTAGTAATGGTATTTTTTCTTTTGTGAGTTCTTGTAGAAAAATTCTCTCATAATTCAATAGCCCTAGCAGGCTTTGTAGTTATTTTTTATCTTTTATTTCTTCGGGAAACTCCCTAATTTTTGAAATGATGTGCTTCTGTAGCTGAATTCCATCTTTATCTAGAATAATTCCAAGAAATTCTATTGACTCCTTTTCTATTTCAATCTTTTTTGGAGAGAGTATTATCCCGTGTTTTCTAAAGATGTCACTAATGATTTTTAAATGTCTCTTATGTTCTTCTTTTGTTTTTGAAAAGACCAGGATGTCATCAATATATATGACACAAAAATCTTTTAAACTATTAAAGATTGAGTCCATTCATCTTTGAAATATCTGGGGTGCAGTGTTTAACCCAAATGGCATGACATTCCAGTGAAAGTGTCCTCGTGGAGTACTAAAAGCTGTTAGTAGTTTCGATTCTTCCGTCATTTTTAGTTGCCAGAAACCAGATTTACAGTCAAATTTGCTGAATACTCTAGATCCTTTTGTTAAGTTTATCAGAACTTCCTTCCTAGGGATAAAATAACCATCGAATTTTAGATTTTGATTTAGTCTCTTGTAGTTGATTACCATTCGTGGCTTTTTTCTTTTTACTTCGTTAAGATTCTGACCATAAATGCTGGACTAGAGTGGGGGCTGGTGGTTTTCTCTATTAGACCTGTGTTTATCAGTTTATTTATCTGGTTGTCGAACTCGTCTATATCTTGCCTAGTATAGAGCATGGGTTTTACCCTAATGATTACGTTGTCGTCTCTTAATTGAATTTTACAAAACCTTGGGCTTCGATCCCATAATTTTAATGGGTTCTCACTAAAATTTTCACTTAGTGTTTTGTAAAGCCAGTGGGTCTGTTCTAACTCTTGAATTGTTTCGCATCTTTTCAGTGAGTTTTCACTGTCTGGGGTACCTTTTGGGGGGAGAAAAATCTTCTGTACATTTATATCTAGGTCCTTCCAAAAGTGGCATGTCAACCCTTCGGGTTTGATTTCCTTCTTGTTGATGTAAAGACACCATTTGTTTTTCTACGATCATGGGTAGGTATTCTCTGATAAAATTGTTTCCTAAAACCATGTCCCCATTCATATGTGGAAAGCATAAGAGTTTTGGTATAATAAATTTTTTCTAATTAAGCCAAATTTCCACGTTCTTGGCTTTGCCTTGGATAGTTGTTTTATGTGCACTGATCCCTGTTATTTTAATTGGATATTTCATTGGTTCCCATTTTTCTAGTGGTATGGCATTTTCTCGGCAAGAGGAGACTGTGGCCCCTGTATCTAGTAGTGCATGTAACGAGTATTGCTTATAGCCCTTGAACCTAAATGTTCCTTTAACATAATTAAACCTTCTTCCTTGTTTTGGTGCGAAGATTATCTCGTCAAATCTTATCGTGTATTCTTCCTCTTTGTTAAGGTGTTCTTCGGAATTTAGGATGATCTCCTCAACTGTTCTTCCTACATCATTATTTTGGCTATTATTTTCTTTATCCTTAATTGAGCTGTTTTTTGTTGTTTCCTCTTCACTACCCTCTGGATTATCATCATTATCTTCCTTTCCGTCCTCTCCAGTTCTGTCTATGATACTGGGTCCCGCTTTTTCTTGATTGGGATTATATCCATAATGACTTAATAGACCCTTAAATTTTTTATGGATTTCTTTGAGTTATTAGGTCAGATCCTCTTTGGCTTCTGGAGTTAGGTTGGGACTTTTATCCTTTTCTTTTAATCTTTCTATTCGGAGAACTACCTCATCAAATTTTTTTTTGGAATAACTGGGGATGTTCATTATACCATATATATCATTATAGGTGGTGTCATATTTACTACAACTTGTCCTACATATCTCGCAATCGCACAATATGCCGGTAGCCATCTAAGATATCAGTGGAAAACTAGCTCCGAGTAGCCTATGGTGCCTAAAACCGTCTCCTAAGGGTCACCCTACAAACGCCTATCCGCGGCAACAAAGGGTTTACTTTAGGAATCTGGGTTTTAAGATTACTCAATTCTAGTAAGGGACAGTTAGAGTGCGACTAGGATAGTAATGATACGGATTGTGAAAGTATAGATCAAAATTATAGTTTATTTGATACCGTATAAGTGCTATATGTGCTATAAATCTTTCCTCAATTTTCCTTGGTTTTTCTGCTTCTTACTTGATTTTTCTACAGTAACATTTTCTAATTTCTGAATTTTTTATGACTTTTTCTACAAACATAGAGAATTATTTAATAAAAACAGATAGCTTGAATGACCTTAGAAACAAACGGTGCATACCGGAACATTAGCCATCACACTGGAGACTCTTTGTACAGACTGCAGACCCCTACCGCCCAAAATGAATGTCCCCCCGGGCTCTGATACTAGTTAAATTACACACTACTACTGCTGAAGTGCAGCTGAAGCAGAAGAAGAAGAAGAAAATACAAAGGGAAATACACTCAGGCACACTTAATTATACATATAGGTGGTGGAGAACTACAAACTGTTGGTGGTCTGATCGGCAGGCATAAACCAGGCAAGACGGATGGGGGAGGATGAGAGGGAGAGAGAGGATGGTGATGAAGAAGAAGGCATTGAGGAACTTAAAAGGTGTTGGAGAAGCTTGCTGATGTTTTTGCCGAATTGTCGATGTCTTCCTCATTCGTCGGAGGCCTCCTTTATAGACGTCCTATACTTGCACGAGAAGCCTCTTGAGAATCTTGCTGTGGAAGACTCGTCACGAGTCTTCACTGTTGACGTCTTGTCTCTGTCAGGGATCTTCACTGTTGACGTCTTGTCTGTACTGTTGTTGTCAGGAATCTTCACTGTTGACGTCTTGTCAGGAATCTGTACTGTTGCTGTCAGGAATCTCCACTGTTGACGTCTTGTCAGGAATCTGACTGTTAACGTCTTGCACGAGAAGTCTCTAGAGAATCTTGTACTGTTGATATCAGTTGCCAGGAATCTTTGCTGTAGGAGTCGAATCTCTTATGCCTGTTGTCTGGTGAAGCCTTTGAGGATCCAATGTTTAGGATTTTGAGGGAGCCCCTTTTTTTTCATATATTATTATTGCATATCCACCTGAACTTTATTGGGATATCTAAATTTTTCTGGTTGAAAGCTATATCTTGTAACAACTTTATCGCCTCGTGCTTTTGCCCCTTTGGAAAACTAAATTTTGCATTATAGTCTTTCGTGGCGATTATTCTTCTTCCATCTGTCATGACTGAGTAGTTGTTGATATTTTTGATGAGCTTTCTCGCTCTGTCAACTAGCTCAATAAAACTACTGTACCATAAATAATTGTAATTGACTCCTTCAATGTTGTATTTTGGGTCAAATTTCTGCCATTGCTCAGGGTAGCCGAATATCCATATTTGATATGGCTGAAAAAATTTTGTCTCTTCCCTCCATCCAACCATGCTAAATATTTGGAAGGTGAATAAATGATGATAATTAATGCTGGTGGCTAGTTTGTGGCTGAAGAACCTTAGTATTGCTGGTAATTTGCACCATTCATGTTCTCCTCGTAATCTGTAGCACAGTTGGCTTACAAGCCCCCATTCGACTCCTTGGATGTCCCACATTCCTTTTTTCATGAATTTGAAAAGTTTTGGATAGTTATTCCGGGCTAGGACAATATCTGTTCTATTTCTTGATAAGATTCCTCTTATATTTTCTTTGTGATCAAGCGTCATTGTTTTGATACTCAGGAAAATATCTTCAGGGAATGCTTGTCTAGCTTCCTCGAGAGTATGTCTTCTTTTTGTCTTTTCTAACATAATCACTTCTTTTCCTTTCTTCGATTTTTCCTGTAAGATAGTACATAATTATCTATTTACGAAAAATTACTCTTAATAACTGAACTCGACAGCTCCTTCGATAGCCTCTTGCCGAGATGTCGATCCTGGCATGAGAGGTATACTGAGCTTTTGGGTTATTTCTTTCGGGCTTAATTTTTGATTTCCTCCTAATAATTGTGGCAGTACTGGTTCTCTCATTCCTTCCCTGGTAATTGATCTCCTAGCCACCTCTCTGGTTTGTCTTTCACTATTGCTTCTTGTAAGTAAAAGTTGTTTTGAATTATTTTTAATATATAGGCTATTTCCGGAGCTTTGTATTTCTATCCCTCCAAAGTGTTTTGGTTCTTCGGTCTGGATTAAATCTTCAAGGAACCATTGTCTAGGTACCGTGAGATCTTTTATATTCATTAGTCGGCGCTTGATTTCTTCCTCGAAAGGTTTTGATTCGAATATTTCGATTATTTTTCGTTGGTTTGAAACTGTCCTTGCCTCTGTGGTCCCGGTTAATTCATGAATCGTTGTATATTCTATGGCCAGATCGTGTGAGTTGGTTTTCATGTTCATTCCTTGGGTCTTGATTTTCAGTCGTACAATATCTATTATGTTTGGGTCAGATATAGAGATGAAATAGTTGGGTCGAATATTGAAGCATACGGTTTGGTTAACTAGATTGGATTGAAATCCTCCTATTAGAGCCTGATGGCAATTGGTAAATCGATTGTCCATTACGAGTGTTATTATCAGTATATCTATGCCGGCTCTAAATAGCGCATTAATTTTAATTTGAATCAGGCCAACGTGGATATAGCGAATTTCTGGGTACTTCTTTTTCCATCTTCGTACCTTTTCACGACTAAAGATGGGAATATCTACTCTTCCTCCGGCTGATAGATTTGCTATTGTGTTTCCGTTAAAGTTTTCGATTATTCTTCTAGAGAAGAAATTGAACCGTGAAAGTTTGTAAATTTCTGTTTTCTTTATTAGTTGATATTTTTTCATTCTATCAATATCTTCTGGACTAAAAACTGTTTCTTTTCCAACTACATCCCCTAATGTTATATTGTCTAATTCTGATACTAGGGGTGTTATTGGACCTAAATCTTCATTTATCATGAAAACTAGCTCGTCATCTGAATTATTTTCGACCTCTAGTTCATAAAGTATTACATCTGTTGGCACGATTTCTTCACCCAAACAGATTTCAAGTTCCTGTTCTTCCATATATTTTATCATTTTTTGAGCGTTCTTTCCTCTCCTAGGACAATCCCTAGCAAAATGTCCTTCTTCATCACATACAAAGCACCTGCAATTCTTTTTGTCCTTTTGTTCTGGGGGTTCTCTATGTGTGGACGACTCATCTTTCTTTCTAATATATTTATTATTTCTGTCAAACCCTCTACTCCTTGTCCATGGTTTCCATCGAAACCTTTTCCTAAATGTTGTTTTTATCGTTTTCTCACTCCCTATTTTCCATTTTTCGCCAATTATTTTTTCGCAGCACCTTCTTCCTTTAGAGGAGTTACTTATTGTGTTTTTCATTTTTTTGTAGGATTTTATATTAAGACAATCGTCTTGTATAATCTTAAGTGCATAGTATATTCGGTGTCCTAAATTATCCTTTTTCTCAATTCGCTTTAAATAGTCTGGGTATCCGTTTCTTGTTTTGGTATCCCATGGACTAGGAAGTTTGTGGAAGAAAGGATCAAGCCAATTCTATGCCTTATCATGATTTAATTTGTAGAAGTATTTTGAAAATATTTTGCAGTATTCTTCGAATTCACATATCTCGCATAATTCGATTTTAGATAGTGCATATAAAACTTCTTCTTCTTGAGACTTCTCATCTATATACCCACATAAATTTTCTTTAATGATCTTTGTGAAATCATTGAGAATTTTTTCAAAACTTGCAAACTTATCACTTTCTCCCCACTCATTCCGTTTACTTTTTCCTTCTTCTGAGTTTTTCCATTGTTTCATCCACTGCAAGACATCTCCTTGTAAAGTTCCTGTAATGTAATCGACAAATCTTTCGTTGTCCCATGATCCTTCATGATTTGTGATTACGACGGCTAGAGATTGCGCCCAATCATCTATAGCCTTTTGTTTATCCTTGAAATATATATTGGATAGATCTAGATAGGTTCCTCTCTGGGATACGCTCCTTTTTATTAGATCGTCGATTCTCAAACTCCCTCCTACTTGTGGTTTGTTTAAATCTATTGTCGTTTTGCTATCTTCCCCCACATGTATTATTTCACTATCAGAATCAAATCCTATTTCGTGTTCAGACCCATATTCATCGTGTATAGTCATCCCATAGTCCTCGTTATCTGAATCTGTGGTGCTTTCTGGCTCTTCTTCACTTTCTATATTATATACTTCGGGATCAAAATTAAAATGGTGTAACAGCTCCTTATTCTGTTGGTAGGTTTCCTGCATTCTATTTACTAAATGGTCTCTTTCCTGAGCAGTATTACAAGGATCCTGATATAGCTCTTTCCAACAGTTAATTAGCTCCACAATCGAGTCATGCTCTTTTCTGGAGTATTTCCTATTTACTTGCATCATGTTTATCTGTTCGCTCTGTTTCTTTTGTCTTAAGCTTGTTCCTAGACCATCAATTCGATCTAATCTTCCTAATATTTCTCTTACTTCTTTATCGAATTTTGTTATTTCTTTGTCAAATTGTTCTTAGGGATTATCTCGAGCAGTTTTACAGAACTTAGAAATATATATTTCATTTTGTTCTATTACCTTATCTATTTTTTTCTCTATCCTACCAAACCTACAGACTTCATAATCAAATAGGGTGTTGAGAAAACTTGTAATATTTGTTAGATTTTTATCTGTTGCTACCGAGAAATATTCTAAGTGACTATAATCCCTTCTACAGTTCTCATATATGCATGGTATATCACTAGCCATCTAGGATATCGCTTGGTAGCTAGCTCTGAGTAGCCTATGGTGCCTAAAACCGTCTCCTGAGGGTCACCCTATAAACGCCTACTCGTGGCAACAAAGGGATTACTTTAGAAATCTGGGCTTTAAGGTTACTCAAATCTAACATGGGATACTTAGACTGAAACTAGGATAATAATCACGCAAGTTGAGAGATGGTATTATAGTCAATTCAAAAACAGATAACTTGAATAACTTCAGAAACAAACGGTATATACGGGAACAGTAGCCATCACACCGGAGACTCTTTGTACAGACTGCAGACCCCTACCGCCCAAAAGGAACGTCCCCCCGGGCTCTGATACCAGTTAAATTACACACTACTACTGCTGCAGTGCAGCTAAAGCAGAAGAAGAAGAAGCAAATACAAAGGGAAATACACTCAGGCACATTTAATTATACATATAGGTGGTGGAGAACTACAAACTGTTGGTGGTCTGATCGGCAGGCATAAACCAGGCAAGAGGGATGGGGGAGGATAAGAGGGTGAGAGAGGATGGTGATGAAGAAGAAGGCGTTGAGGAACTTAAAAAGTGTTGGAGAAGCTTGCTGATGTTTTTGCCGAATTGCCGATGTCTTCCTCATCCGTCGGAGGCCTCCTTTATAGACGTCCTATCCTTGCACGAAAAGCCTCCTGAGAATCTTGCTGTGGAAGCCTCGTCACGAGTCTTCACTGTTGACTTCTTGTCTCTGTCAGGGATCTTCACTGTTGACGTCTTGTCTGTACTGTTGTTATCAGGAATCTTCACTGTTGACGTCTTGTCAGGAATCTCTACTGTTGCTGTCAGGAATCTCCACTGTTGACGTCTTGCACGAGAAGCCTCTGGAGAATCTTGCTGTGGAAGCCTCTGTTTGACATCTTGTCTGTACTGTTGATGTCAGGATCCGTATTGGAATCTTACTGTGGGAGTCTTGTCGCGAATCTTGTATTGTTGGCGCCAGGAATCTTTGCTGTAGAAGCCTGCTGTTTGTTTTCTTTGTTGCTGAAGCCTTGGATCTAATGTTTATGATTTGAGGAGCCTCCTTTTTTTTTTTTTTTTTACAAAAATTTAATAAAATTGTCTGATACTGAAGCTTCTGGGGATGCAAGATTTATCCATCCATTTGTGGATATGTCAGCGTCGTCCCATCCTATTGGTGTAATTGTTGCCTCTAATATTCCTTGTTGGTTCAGATACGATCTTGGGACTATATTTTTCATTCTTAGTTTTCCGTATAGAATATAGTATTCTAACTTTCCAGATCCTTCTCCTAGTAACCCAACTGCTGGGTTGCCTTCTTCGAATAGTTGTTTTAGAAGTCTTTGTACTGAGACTCCCCTGCTGAAGGCTTCTTCGGTTATGTCGATTTCCACTTCGGCCTCGACATTCGCGTCTATCTCCTCTTCGCCTTGTTGTGTGTTGTTGCATGCTTGTGATCCTTCTGGTATTGTATTCTCGAACTGCGGTGCTTTCTCTGATTTGTTTGTTGTAGCGGGGCTGAGTAACTCTTGTTCTAAATGTTTACCCATGTTTTTTAGAGCTTCAGCCTGTCTAGGGGTTGCTCCCCTAATAGTTCCCTCAGTAAGGGTGTTTATATAATCCGAGCAGACCTTTTTCAAGGCCTTGAGTTTTGATTCTTGTTTCATTACAAGATTTGCTAAGTTTTCCATGTGCTTGCGGAAAACGCGTCGAGTTCCAATTCCCAGATTTGCTCTCTGGTGGGCTCGCCATGCTCCATTTATTTTGGAGTAAAATGGGGGTGGGATTTCTAATTTGGGAAAGTTCGCTACTTTTGGCTCGAGTATGTAATGGGTGAGGTCTCGAATTTCTTCTCCTAAGTATGGGTTCTGCCATGACATTTCCCATGCTAGGATGGCATCTTCTTTGGAGTAGTAATGTCTGCAACAGGATCTGTTAAAATCGAATATCTGCTCATAGCATTTTTTCCAGTTTGTGTAGATGCCTGGCTGATATCCCACGAATACAACAAACGTTGCTGGAACAGGAACACTATTTGCTATAGCTTTCCCTTTATCACCTCTCTGCAAAAAATAGATTTATAAGTTACTTTACTTAGTAATTATTAGGTCGGCTTAGGTAATCCGCAATAAAATTATCCTTTCCTTTAACATGCTCGATTTCGAAGGAGTATTGGGCTATCTCGTTATACCATTGCATGCGTTTCCCAGAGGTTATTCTTGTATTTACTAAAAAATCCCTAAAGGCTTTATTATCTTTTCTAACTATAAAATATTCTGGTGCAAGAAATATTTGAAATTTCTGTAGAGCTAATTTTATAGTGTATAGTTCCTTTTCAAATATTACCCACTTTAGTTCATTTGGTTTGATTTTTCTAGAATTATACCCACAAAGTCTCTCATATTTTAATATCTTTTGTGGTATGCTTCTTTTCCTGAGTCTGATTCCGTTCTAGGACAGAGGTGGATCTTCTTCGTCCCAGTTTTCTTTCGGAATTGCTTTTAGTGCACATCCCCAATATTCTTCTGACGCATCTGTGTCCAAAATTAGTTTATCTCCAAGTTTTGGTAGGTAGACTTCTTGTGCCTTCTCGGCGAGTTGCTTAATTTGCCTCAGGACGTTTTTATCTTTATCTGTCCAGATGAAATCATGATTTTTATTTAGTTTCTTTAGTAAAGGTATTTCTTTATTCGTGAGTTCTCGTAGAAAATTTCTCCCGCAATTCAATAGCCCTTGCAGGCTTTGTAGTTATTTTTTCTTTTTTATTTCTTCGGGAAACTCCCTAATTCCATCTTTATCTAGATTAATTCCAAGAAATTCTATTGACTCCTTTTCGATTTCGATCTTTTTTGGAGAGAGTATTATCCCGTGTTTTCTAAAGATGTCACTAATGATTTTTAAATGTCTCTTGTGTTCTTCTTTTGTTTTTGAAAAGACCAGGATGTCATCAATATATACGACACAAAAATCTTTTAAACTATTAAAGATTGAGTCCATCCATCTTTGAAATATCTGGGGTGCAGTGTTTAACCCAAATGGCATGACATTCCAGTGAAAGTGTCCTCGTGGCGTACTAAAAGCTGTTAGTGGTTTCGAGTCTTCCGTCATTTTTAGTTGCCAGAAACCAGATTTACAGTCGAATTTGCTGAATACTCTAGTTATCAGGACTTCCTTCCTAGGGATAAAATAACCATCGAATTTTAGATTTTGATTTAGTCTCTTGTAATTGATTACTATTCGTGGCTTTTTTCTTTTTACTTCGTTAAGATTTTTGACCATAAATGCTGGACTAGAGTGGGGGCTGGTGGTTTTCTCTATTAGACCTTTGTTTATCAGTTCATTTATCTGGTTGTCGAACTCGTCTATATCTTGCCTAGTATAGAGCATGGGTTTTACCCTAATGATTACGTTGTCGTCTCTTAATTGAATTTTACAAAACCTTGGGCTTCGATCCCATAACTTTAATGGGTTCTCACTAAAATTTTCACTAAGTATTTTGTAAAGCCAGTGGATTTGTTATAACTCTTGATTTGTTTCGCATCTTTTCAGTGAGTTTTCACTATCTGGGGTACCTTTTGGGGGAGAAAAATCTGTACATTTATATCTAGGTCCTTCCAAAAGTGGCATGTCAACCCTTCGGGTTTGATTTCCTTCTTGTTGATGTAAAGACACCATTTGTTTTTCTACGATCATGGGTAGGTATTCTCCGATAAAATTGTTTCCTAAAACCATGTCCCCATTCATATGTGGAAAGCATAAGAGTTTTGGTATAATAAATTTTTTCTCATTAAGCCAAATTTCCACGTTCTTGGCTTTGCTTTGGATAGTTGTTTTATGTGCACTGATCCCTGTTATTTTAATTGGATATTTCATTGGTTCCCATTTTTCTAGTGGTATGGCATTTTCTCGGCAAGAGGAGACTGTGGCCCCTGTATCTAGTAGTGCATGTAACGAGTATTGTTTATAGCCCTTGAACCTAAATGTTCCTTTAACATAATTAAACCTTCTTCCTTGTTTTGGTGCGAAGATTATCTCGTCAAATCTTATCGTGTATTCTTCCTCTTTGTTAAGCGGTTCTTCGGAATTTAGGATGATCTCCTCAACTGTTCTTCCTACATCATTATTTTGGCTATTATTTTCTTTATCCTTAATTGAGCTGTTTTTTGTTGTTTCCTCTTCACTACCGTCTGGATTATCATCATTATCTTCCTTTCCGTCCTCTATAGTTCTATCTATGATACTGGGTCCTGCTTTTTCTTGATTGGGATTATATCCATAATGATTTAATAGACCCTTAAATGTTTTATGAATTTCTTTGAGTTGTTGGGTCAGATCCTCTTTGGCTTCTGGAGTTATGTCGGGACTTCTATCCTTTTCTTTTAATCTTTCTATTCGGAGAACTACCTCATCTAATTTTTTTTGGGAATAACTGGGGATGTTCATAATACTATATATATCATTATAGGTGGTGTCATATTTACTACAACTTGTCCTACATATCTTGCAATCGCACAATATGCGGGTAGCCATCTAAGATATCGGTGGAAAACTAGCTTCGAGTAGCCTATGGTGCCTAAAACCGTCTCCTAAGGGTCACCCTATAAACGCCTATCCGCGGCAACAAAGGGTTTACTTTAGGAATCTGGGCTTTAACATTACTCAATTCTAGTAAGGGACACTTAGAGTGCGACTAGGGCAGCAATGATACGGATTGTGAAAGTATAGATCAAAATTATAGTTTATTTGATACCGTATAAGTGCTATATGTGCTATAAATCCTTCCCCAATTTTCCTTGGTTTTTCTGCTTCATACTTGATTTTGCTACAGTAACATTTTCTAATTTCTGAATTTTTTATGACTTTTTCTACAAACATAGAGAATTATTTAATAAAAACAGATAGCTTGAATACCTTTAGAAGCAAACGGTACATACTGGAACAGTAGCCATCACACCGGAGACTCTTTGTACAGACTGCAGAACCCTACCGCTCAAAAGGAACGTCCCCCCTGAGCTCTAATACCAGTTAAATTACACACTACTACTGCTGCAGTGCAGCTGAAGCAAAAGAAGAAAAAAGTACAAAGGGAAATACACTCAGGCACACTTAATTATACATATAGGTGGTGGAGAACTACAAACTGTTGGTGGTCTGATCGGCAGGCATAAACCAGGCAAGACGGATGGGGGAGGATGAGAGGGTGAGAGAGGATGGTGATGAAGAAGAAGGCGTTGAGGAACTTAAAAGGTGTTGGAGAAGCTTGCTGATATTTTTGCTGAATTGCCGATGTCTTCCTCATCCGTCGGAGGCCTCCTTTATAGACGTCCTATCCTTGCACGAGAAGCCTCTTGAGAATCTTGCTGTGGAAGTCTCGTCACGAGTCTTCACTGTTGACGTCTTGTCTCTATCAGGGATCTTCACTGTTGACGTCTTGTCTGTACTGTTGTTGTCAGGAATCTTCACTGTTGACGTCTTGTCAGGAATCTGTACTGTTGCTGTCAGGAATCTTCACTGTTGACGTCTTGTCAGGAATCTCTACTGTTGCTGTCAGGAATCTCCACTGTTGACGTCTTGCACGAGAAGCCTCTGGAGAATCTTGCTGTGGAAGCCTCTGTTTGACGTCTTGTCTGTACTGTTGATGTCAGGATCCGTATTGGAATCTTACTGTGGGAGTCCTGTCGCGAATCTTGTATTGTTGGCGCCAGGAATCTTTGCTGTAGAAGCCTGCTGTTTGTTTTCTTTGTTGCTGAAGCCTTGGATCCAATGTTTAGGATTTGAGGGAGCCTATTTTTTTTTTTTTTTTTATACAAAAATTTAATAAAATTGTCGGATACTGAAGCTTCTGGGGATGCAAGATTTATCCATCCATTTGTGGATATGTCAGCGTCGTCCCATCCTGTTGGTGTAATTGTTGCCTCTAATATTCCTTGTTGGTTCAGATACGATCTTGGGACTAATTTTTTCATTCTTAGTTTTTCGTATAGGACATAGTATTCGAACTTTCCAGATCCTTCTCCTAGTAACCCAACTGCTGGGTTGCCTTCTTTGAATAGTTGTTTTAGAAGTCCTTGTACTGAGACTCCCCTGCTGAAGGCTTCTTTGGTTACGTCGATTTCCACTTCGGCCTCGACATTCGCGTCTATCTCCTCTTCGCCTTGTTCTGTGTTGTTGCATGCTTGTGATCCTTTTGGTGTTGTATTCTCGAACTGCGGCACTTTCTCTGATTTGTTTGTTGTAGCGGGGCTGGGTAACTCTTGTTCTAAAAGTTTACCCATGTTTTTTAGAGCTTCAGCCTGTCTAGAGGTTGCTCCCCTAATAGTTCCCGCATTAAGGGTGTTTATATAATCCGAGCAGACCTTTTTCTAGGCCTTGAGTTCTGATTCTTGTTTCATTACAAGATTTGCTAAGTTGCCCATATGCTTGCGGAAAGCGCGTCGAGTTCCAATTCCCAGATTTGCTCTCTGGTGGGCTCGCCATGCTCCATTTATTTCGGAGTAAAATGGGGGTGGGATTTCTAATTTGGGAAAGTTCGCTACTTTTGGCTCGAGTATGTAATGGGTGAGGTCTCGAATTTATTCTCCTAAGTATGGGTTCTGCCGTGACATTTCCCAGGCTAGGATGGCATCTTCTTTGGAGTAGTAATGTCTGCAACAGGATCCGTTAAAATCGAATATCTGCTCATAGCATTTTTCCTAGTTTGTGTAGATGCCTGGCTGGTATCCCACGAATACAACAAACGCTTCTGGAACAGGAACACTATTTGCTATAGCTTTCCCTTTATCACCTCTCTGCAAAAAATAGATTTATAAGTTACTTTACTTAGTAATTATTAGGTCGGCTTAGCTAATCTGCAATAAAATTATCCTTTCCTTTAACATGCTCGATTTCGAAGGAGTATTGGGCTATCTCGTTATACCATTGCATGCGTTTCCCAGAGGTTTTTCTTGTATTTACTAAAAAATCCCTAACGGATTTATTATCTTTTCTAATTATAAAATATTCTGGTGCAAGAAATATTTGAAATTTCTGTAGAGCTAATTTTATAGTGTATAGTTCCTTTTCAAATATTATCCACTTTAGTTCATTTGGTTTGAATTTTCCAAAATTATACCCACAAAGTCTCTCATATTTTAATATCTTTTGTGGTATGCTTCTTTTTCTGAGTCTGATTCCGTTCTGGGACAGAGGTGGATTTTCTTCGTCCCAGTTTTCTTTCGGAATTGCTTTTAGTGCACATCCCCAATATTCTTCTGACGCATCTGTGTCCAAAATTAGTTTATCTCCAAGTTTTGGTAGGTAGACTTCTGGTGCCTTCTCGGCGAGTTGCTTAATTTGCCTCAGGACGATTTTATCTTTATCTGTCCAGATGAAATCTTGATTTTTATTTAGTTTATTTAGTAAAGGTATTTCTTCTTTCGTGAGTTCTCGTAGAAAATTTCTCCCGTAATTCAATAGCCCTAGCAGGCTTTGTAGTTGTTTTTTATTTTTTATTTCTTCGGGAAACTCCCTAATCCATCTTTATCTAGAATAATTCCAAGAAATTCTATTGACTCCTTTTCGATTTCAATCTTTTTTGGATAGAGTATTATCCCGTGTTTTCTAAAGATGTCACTAATGATTTTTAAATATCTCTTGTGTTCTTCTTTTGTTTTTGAAAAGACCAGGATGTCATCAATATATACGACACAGAAATCTTTTAAACTATTAAAGATTGAGTCCATCCATCTTTGAAATATCTGGGGTACAGTGTTTAACCCAAATGGCATGACATTCCAGTGAAAGTGTCCTCGTGGCGTACTAAAAGCTGTTAGTGGTTTCGATTCTTCCGTCATTTTTAGTTGCCAGAAACAAGATTTACAGTCGAATTTGCTGAATACTCTAGATCTTTTTGTTAAGTTTATCAGGACTTCCTTCCTAGGGATAAAATAACCATCGAATTTTAGATTTTGATTTAGTCTCTTGTAATTGATTACCATTCGTGACTTTTTTCTTTTTACTTCGTTAAGATTTCTGACCATAAATGCTGGACTAGAGTGGGGGCTGGTGGTTTTCTCTATTAGACCTGTGTTTATCAGTTCATTTATCTAGTTGTCGAACTCATCTATATCTTGCCTAGTATAGAGCATGGGTTTTACCCTAATGATTACGTTGTCGTCTCTTAATTGAATTTTACAAAACCTTGGGCTTCGATCCCATAACTTTAATGGGTTCTCACTAAAATTTTCACTAAGTGTTTTGTAAAGCCAGCGGGTCTGTTCTAACTTTTGAATTGTTTCGCATCTTTTCAGTGAGTTTTTACTGTCTGGGGTACCTTTTGGAGGAGAAAAATCTTCTGTACATTTATATCTAGGTCCTTCCAAAAGTGGCATGTCAACCCTTCGGGTTTGATTTCCTTCTTGTTGATGTAAAGACACCATTTGTTTTTCTACGATCATGGGTAGGTATTCTCCGATAAAATTGTTTCCTAAAACCATGTCCCCATTCATATGTGGAAAGCATAAGAGTTTTGGTATAATAAATTTTTTCTCATTAAACCAAATTTCCACGTTCTTGGCTTTGCTTTGGATAGTTGTTTTATGTGCACTGATCCCTGTTATTTTAATTGGATATTTCATTGGTTCCCATTTTTCTAGTGGTATGGCATTTTCTCGGTAAGAGGAGACTGTGGCCCCTGTATCTAGTAGTGCATGTAACGAGTATTGTTTATAGCCCTTGATCCTAAATGTTCTTTTAACATAATTAAACCTTCATCTTTGTTTTGGTGCGAAGATTATCTCGTCAAATTTTATCGTGTATTCTTCCTCTTTGTTGAGGGGTTCTTCAGAATTTAGGATGATCTCCTCAACTGTTCTTCCTACATCATTATTTTGGCTATTATTTTCTTTATCCTTAATTGAGCTGTTTTTTATTGTTTCCTCTTCACTACCCTCTGGATTATCATCATTATCTTCCTTTCCATCCTCTCTAGTTCTGTCTATGATACTGGGTCCTGCTTTTTCTTGATTGGGATTATATCCATAATGACTTAATAGACCCTTAAATTTTTTATGGATTTCTTTGAGTTGTTGGGTCAGATCCTCTTTGGCTTCTGGAGTTAGGTCGGGACTTCTATCCTTTTCTTTTAATCTTTCTATTCGGAGAACTAACTCATCAAATTTTTTTTTGGAATAACTGGGGATATTCATTATACCTTATATATCATTATAGGTGGTGTCATATTTACTACAACTTGTCCTACATATCTCGCAATCGCATAATATGCCGGTAGCCATCTAAGATATCGGTGGAAAACTAACTCCGAGTAGCCTATGGTGCCTAAAACCATCTCCTAAGGGTCACCCTACAAACGTCTATCCGCGGCAATAAAGAGTTTACTTTAGGAATCTGGGTTTTAAGATTACTCAATTCTAGTAAGGGACACTTAGAGTGCGACTATGGCAGTAATGATATGGATTGTGAAAGTATAGATCAAAATTATAGTTTATTTGATACCGTATAAGTGCTATAGGTGCTATAAATCCTTCCCCAATTTTCCTTGGTTTTTCTGCTTCTTACTTGATTTTGCTACAGTAACATTTTCTAATTTATGAATTTTTTATGACTTTTTCTACAAACATAGAGGATTATTTAATAAAAACAGATAGCTTGAATAACTTTAGAAAAAAACGAAACATACCGGAACAGTAGTCATCACACCGGAGACTCTTTGTACAGACTGCAGACCCCTACCGCCCAAAAGGAACGTCCCCCCCGGGCTCTGATACCAGTTAAATTACACACTACTACTGCTGCAGTGCAGCTGAAGCAGAAGAAGAAGAAAATACAAAGGGAAATATACTCAGACACACTTAATTATACATATAGGTGGTGGAGAACTACAAACTATTGGTGGTCTGATCGGCAGGCATAAACCAGGCAAGACGGATGAGGGAGGATGAGAGGGTGAGAGAGGATGGTGATGAAGAAGAAAGCGTTGAGGAACTTAAAAGGTGTTGGAGAAGCTTGCTGATGTTTTTGCCGAATTACCGATGTCTTCCTCATCTGTCGTAGGCCTCCTTTATAGACGTCCTATCCTTGCACGAGAAGACTCTTGAGAATTTTGCTGTGGAAGCCTCGTCACGAGTCTTCACTGTTTACGTCGTGTCTCTGTCAGGGATCTTCACTGTTGACGTCTTGTATGTACTGTTGTTGTCAGGAATCTTCACTATTGACGTCTTGTCAGGAATCTGTACTGTTGCTGTCAGAAATCTCCACTGTTGACGTCTTGCACGAGAAGCCTCTGGAGAATCTTGCTGTGGAAGCCTCTGTTTGACGTCTTGTCTGTACTGTTGATATCAGGATTCGTATTGGAATCTTACTGTGGGAGTCCTGTCGCGAATCTTGTATTGTTGGCGCCAGGAATCTTTACTGTAGAAGCCTGCTGTTTGTTTTCTTTGTTGTTGAAGCCTTGGATCTAATGTTTAGGATTTGAGGGAGCCTCCTTTTTTTTTTTTATTACAAAAATTTAATAAAATTGTCGGATACTGAAGCTTCTGGGGATGCAAGATTTATCCACCATTTATGGATATGTCAGCGTCGTCCCATCCTGTTGGTGTAATTGTTGCCTCTAATATTCCTTGTTGGTTCAGATACGATCTTGGGACTAATTTTTTCATTCTTAGTTTTCCGTATAGAACATAATATTCCAACTTTCCAGATCCTTCTCCTAGTAACCCAACTGCTGGGTTGCCTTCTTCGAATAGTTGTTTTAGAAGTCCTTATATTGAGACTACCCTGCTGAAGGCTTCTTCGGTTACGCCGATTTCCTTTTCGGCCTCGACATTCGCATCTATCTCCTCTTCGTCTTGTTGTGTGTTGTTGAATGCTTGTGATCCTTCTAGTGTTGTATTCTCGAACTGCGGCGCTTTCTCTGATTTGTTTGTTGTAGCGGGGCTGGGTAACTCTTGTTCTAAAAGTTTACCCATGTTTTTAGAGCTTCAGCCTGTCTAGGGGTTGCTCCCTTAATAGTTCCCTCATTAAGGGTGTTTATATAATCCGAGCAGACCTTTTTCAAGGCCTTGAGTTCTGATTCTTGTTTCATTACAAGATTTGCTAAGTTTCCCATGTGCTTGCGGAAAGCGCGTCGAGTTCCAATTCCCAGATTTGCTCTCTGGTGGGCTAGCCATGCTCCATTTATTTCGGAGTAAAATGGGGGTGGGATTTCTAATTTGGGAAAGTTCGCTACTTTTGGCTCGAGTATGTAATGGGTGAGGTCTCTAATTTCTTCTCCTAAGTATGGGTTCTGCCGTGACATTTCCCAGGCTAGGATGTCATCTTCTTTGGAGTAGTAATGTCTGCAACAGGATCCGTTAAAATCGAATATCTGCTCAAAGTATTTTTTCCAGTTTGTGTAGATGCCTGACTGGTATCCCACGAATACAACAAACGCTGCTGGAACAGGAATACTATTTGCTATAGCTTTCCCTTTATCACCTCTCTGCAAAAAATAGATTTATAAGTTACTTTACTTAGTAATTATTAGGTCGGCTTAGGTAATCCGCAATAAAATTATCCTTTCCTTTAACATGCATGATTTTGAAGGAGTATTGGGCTATCTCGTTATACCATTGCATGCGTTTCCCATAGGTTTTTCTTGTATTTACTAAAAAATCCCTAACGACTTTATTATCTGTTCTAATTATAAAATATTCTGGTGCAAGAAATATTTGAAATTTCTGTAGAGCTAATTTTATAGTGTATAGTTCCTTTTCAAATATTATCCATTTTAGTTCATTTGGTTTGAATTTTCCAGAATTATACCCACAAAGTCTCTCATATTTTAATATCTTTTGTGGTATGCTTCTTTTCCTGAGTCTGATCCGTTCTGAGACAGAGGTGGATCTTCTTCGTCCCAGTTTTCTTTCGGAATTGCTTTTAGTGCACATTCCCAATATTCTTCTGACGCATCTGTGTCCAAAATTAGTTTATCTCCAAGTTTTGGTAGGTAGACTTCTGGTGCCTTCTCGGCGAGTTTCTTAATTTCCCTTAGGACGTTTTTATCTTTATCTGTCCAGATGAAATCTTGATTTTTATTTAGTTTCTTTAGTAAAGGTATTTCTTCTTTGTGAGTTCTCGTAGAAAATTTCTCCCGTAATTCAATAGCCCTAGCACGCTTTGTAGTTATTTTTTATCTTTTATTTCTTCGGGAAACTCCCTTATTTTTGAAATGATGTGCTTCTGTAGCTGAATTCCATCTTTATCTAGAATAATTCCAAGAAATTCTATTGACTCCTTTTCGATTTCGATCTTTTTTGGGGGGAGTATTGTCCCGTGTTTTCTAAAGATGTCACCAATGATTTTTAAATGTCTCTTGTGTTCTTCTTTTATTTTTTAAAAGACCAGGATGTCATCAATATATACGACACAGAAATCTTTTAAACTATTAAAGATTGAGTCCATCCATCTTTGAAATATCTGGGGTGCAGTGTTTAACCCAAATGGTATGACATTCCAGTGAAAGTGTCCTCGTGGCGTACTAAAAGCTGTTAGTGGTTTCGATTCTTCCGTCATTTTTAGTTGCCAGAAACCAGATTTACAGTCGAATTTGCTGAATACTCTAGTTATCAGGACTTCCTTCCTAGGGATAAAATAACCATCGAATTTTAGATTTTGATTTAGTCTCTTGTAATTGATTACCATTCGTGGCTTTTTTCTTTTTACTTCGTTAAGATTTCTGACCATAAATGCTGGACTAGAGTGGGGGCTGGTGGTTTTGCTCTATTAGACCTGTGTTTATTAGTTCATTTATCTGGTTGTCGAACTCGTCTATATCTTGCCTAGTATAGAGCATGGGTTTTACCCTAATGATTACGTTATCGTCTCTTAATTAAATTTTACAAAACCTTGGGCTTCGATCCCATAACTTTAATGGGTTTTCACTAAAATTTTAACTAAGTATTTTGTAAAGTCAGTGGGTCTGTTCTAACTCTTGAATTGTTTCGCATCTTTTCAGTGAGTTTTCACTGTCTAGGGTACCTTTTGGGGGAGAAAAATCTTCTGTACATTTATATCTAGGTCCTTCCAAAAGTGGCATGTCAAACCTTCGGGTTTGATTTCCTTCTTGTTGATGTAAAGACACCATTTATTTTTCTACGATCATGGGTAGGTATTCTCCGATAAAATTGTTTCTTAAAACCATGTCCCCATTCATATGTGGAAAGCATAAGAGTTTTGGTATAATAAATTTTTTCTCATTAAGCCAAATTTCCACGTTCTTGGCTTTACTTTGGATAGTTGTTTTATGTGCACTGATCCCTGTTATTTTAATTGGATATTTCATTGGTTCCCATTTTTCTAGTGGTATGGCATTTTCTCGGCAAGAGGAGACTGTGGCCCCTGTATCTAGTAGTGTATGTAACGAGTATTGTTTATAGCCCTTGAACCTAAATGTTCCTTTAACATAATTAAACCTTCTTCCTTGTTTTGGTGCGAAGATTATCTCGTCAAATCTTATCGTGTATTCTTCCTCTTTGTTAAGGGGTTCTTCGGAATTTAGGATGATCTCCTCAACTGTTCTTCCTACATCATTATTTTGGCTATTATATTCTTTATCCTTAATTGAGCTGTTTTTTGTTGTTTCCTCTCCACTACATTCTGGATTATCATCATTATCTTCCTTTCCGTCCTCTCTAGTTCTGTCTATGATACTGGGTCCAGCTTTTTCTTGATTGGGATTATATCCATAATGACTTAATAGACCCTAAAATTTTTTATGGATTTCTTTGAGTTGTTGGGTCAGATCCTCTTTGGCTCCGGAAATAGCCTATATATTAAAAATAATTCAAAACAACCTTTACTTACAAGAAGCAATAGTAAAAGACAAACCAGAGAGGTGGCTAGGAGATCAATTACCAGGGAAGTAATGAGAAAACCAATACTGCCACAATTATTAGGAGGAAATCAAAAATTAAGCCCGAAAGAAATAACCCAAAAGCTCAGTATATCTCTCATGCCAGGATCGACATCTCGGCAAGAGGCTATCGAAGGAGCTGTCGAGTTCAGTTATTAAGAGTAATTTTTCGTAAATAGATAATTATGTACTATCTTACAGGAAAAATCGAAGAAAGGAAAAGAAGTGATTATGTCAGAAAAGACAAAAAGAAGACATACTCTCGAGGAAGCTAGACAAGCATTCCCTGAAGATATTTTCCTGAATATCAAAACAATGACGCTCGATCACAAAGAAAATATAAGAGGAATCTTATCAAGAAATAGAACAGATATTGTCTTAGCCCGTAATAACTATCCAAATCTTTTCAAATTCATGAAAGAAGGAATGTGGGACATCCAAGGAGTCGAATGGGGGCTTGTAAGCCAACTGTGCTACAGACTACGAGGAGAATATGAATGGTGCAAATTACCAGCAATACTAAGGTTCTTCAGCCACAAACTAGCCACTAGCATTAATTATCATCATTTGTTCACCTTCCAAATATTTAGCATGGTTGGATGGAGGGAAGAGACAAAATTTTTCCAGCCATATAAAATATGGATATTCGGCTACCCTGAGCAATGGCAGAAATTTGACCCAAAATACAACATTGAAGGAGTCAATTACAATTATTTATGGTACACTAGTTTTATTGAGCTAGTTGACAGAGCGAGAAAGCTCATCAAAAATATCAACAACTACTCAGTCATGACAGATGGAAGAAGAATAATCGCCACGAAAGACTATAATGCAAAATTTAGTTTTCCAAAGGGGCAAAAGCACGAGGCGATAAAGTTGTTACAAGATATATCTTTCAACCAGAAAAATTTAGATATCCCAACAGAGTTCAGGTGGATATGCAATAATAATATATGAAGAAAAAAAAAAAAAAGGGGGCTCCCTCAAAATCCTAAACATTGGATCCTCAAAGGCTTCACCAGACAACATGCATAAAAGATTCGACTCCTACAGTAAAGATTCCTGGCAACTGACATCAACAGTACAAGATTCTCCAGAGACTTCTCGTGCATGACGTTAACAGTAGAGATTCCTGACAGCAACAGTACAGATTCTTGACAAGACGTCAACAGTGGAGATTCCTGACAGCAACAGTATAGATTCCTGACAAGACGTCAACAGTGAAGATTCCTGACAACAACAGTACAGACAAAACGTCAACAGTGAAGATCCCTGACAGAGACAAGACGTCAACAGTGAAGACTCGTGACGAGGCTTCCACAGCAAGATTCTCAAGAGGCTTCTCGTGCAAGGATAGGACGTCTATAAAGGAGGCCTCCGATGGATGAGGAAGACATCGGCAATTCGGCAAAAATGTCAGCAAGCTTCTCCAACACCTTTTAAGTTTCTCAACGCCTTCTTATTCATCACCATCCTCTCTCACCCTCTCATCCTCCCCCATCCGTCTTGCCTAGTTTATGCCTGCCGATCAGACCACTAACAGTTTGTAGTTCTCCACCACCTATATGTATAATTAAGTGTGCCTGAGTGTATTTCCCTTTGTATTTTCTTCTTCTTCTGCTTCAGCTGCACTGCAGCAGTAGTAGTGTGTAATTTAACTGGTATCAGAGCCCGGGGGGGACATTCCTTTTGGGCGGTAGGGGTCTGCAGTCTGTATAAAGATTCTCCGGTGTGATGGCTACTGTTCCCGTATATACCGTTTGTTTCTGAAGTTATTCAAGTTATCTGTTTTTGAATTGACTACAATACCATATCTCAACTTGCGTGATTATTATCCTTGTTTCAGTCTAAGTATCCCCTGTTAGATTTGAGTAACCTTAAAGCCCAGATTTCTAAAGTAATCCCTTTGTTGCCACGAGTAGGCGTTTATAGGGTGACCCTCAGGAGACGGTTTTAGGCACCATAGGCTACTCAGAGCTAGCTACCAAGCGATATCCTAGATGGCTAGTGATATACCATGCATATATGAGAACTGTAGAAGGGATTATAGTCACTTAGAACATTTCTCGGTAGCAACAGATAAAAATCTAACAAATATTACAAGTTTTCTCAACACCATATTTGATTATGAAGTCTGTAGGTTTGGTAGGATAGAGAAAAAAATAGATAAGGTAATAGAACAAAATGAAATATATATTTCTAAGTTCTGTAAAACTGCTCGAGATAATCCCTCAGAACAATTTGACAAAGAAATAACAAAATTCGACAAAGAAGTAAGAGAAATATTAGGAAGATTAGATCGAATTGATGGTCTAGGAACAAGCTTAAGACAAAAGAAACAGAGCGAACAGATAAACATGATGCAAGTAAATAGGAAATACTCCAGAAAAGAGCATGACTCGATTGTGGAGCTAATTAACTGTTGGAAAGAGCTATATCAGGATCCATGTAATACTGCTCAGGAAAGAGACCATTTAGTAAATAGAATGCAGGAAACCTACCAACAAAATAGGGAGCTGTTATACCATTTTAATTTTGATCCCGAAGTATATAACATAGAAAGTGAAGAAGAGCCAGAAAGCACCACAGATTCAGATAACGAGGACTATGGGATGACTATACATGATGAATATGGGTCTGAAAATGAAATAGGATTTGATTCTGATAGTGAAATAATACATGTGGGGGAAGATAGCAAAACGACAATAGATTTAAACAAACCACAAGTAGGAGAGAGTTTGAGAATCGACGATCTAATAAAAAGGAGCGTATCCCAGGGAGGAACCTATCTAGATCTATCCAATATACATTTCAAGGATAAGCAAAAGGTTATAGATGATTGGCGCAATCTCTAGCCGTCGTAATCCCAAATCATGAAGGATCATGGGACAATGAAAGATTTATCGATTACATTATAGGAACTTTACAAGGAGATGTCTTGCAGTGATGAAACAATGGATAAACTCAGAAGAAGGAAAAAGTAAACGGAATGAGTGGGGAGAAAGCGATAAGTTTGCAAGTTTTGAAAAAATTCTCAATGATTTCATAAAGATCATTAAAGAAAATTTATGCGGGTATATAGATGAGAAGTCTCAAGAAGAAGAAGTTTTATATGCACTATCTAAAATCGAATTATGCGAGATATGTGAATTTGAAGAATACTGCAAAACATTTTCAAAATACTTCTACAAATTAGATCATGATAAGGCACAGAATTGGCTTGATCCTTTCTTCCACAAACTTCCTAGTCTATGGGATACCAAAACAAGAAACGGATACCCAGACTATTTAAAGCGAATTGAGAAAAAGGATAATTTAGGACACCGAATATACTATGCACTTAAGATTATACAAGACGACTGTTTTAATATAAAATCCTACAAAAAAATGAAAAACACAATAAGTAACTCCTCTAAAGGAAGAAGGTGCTGTGAAAAAATAATTGGCGAAAAATGAAAAATAGGGAGTGAGAAAACGATAAAAACAACATTTAGGAAAAGGTTTCGATGGAAACCATGGACAAGGAGTAGAGGGTTTGACAGAAATAATAAATATATTAGAAAGAAAGTTTAGTCGTCCACACATAGAGAACCCCCAACACAAAAGGACAAAAAGAATTGCAGGTGCTTTGTATGTGATGAAGAAGGACATTTTGCTAGGGATTGTCCTAGGAGAGGAAAGAACGCTCAAAAATTGATAAAATATATGGAAAAACAGGAACTTGAAATCTGTTTGGGTGAAGAAATCGTGCCAACAGATGTAATACTTTATGAACTAGAGGTCGAAAATGATTCAGATGACGAACTAGTTTTCATGATAAATGAAGATTTAGGTCCAATAACACCCCCAGTATTAGGGGATGTAGTTGGAAAAGAAACAGTTTTTAGTCCAGAAGATATCGATAGAATGAAAAAACATCAACTAATAAAGAAAACAGAAATTTACAAAATTTCACGGTTCAATTTCTTCTCTAGAAGAATAATCAAAAACTTTAACGGAAACACAACAACAAATCTATCAGCCAGAGGAAGAGTAGATATTCCCATCTTTAGTGGTGAAAAGGTACGAAGATGGAAAAAGAAGTAGAGAGGTGGCTAGGAGATCAATTACTAGGGAAGGAATGAGAGAACCAGTACTGCCACAATTATTAGGAGGAAATCAAAAATTAAGCCCGAAAGAAATAACCCAAAAGCTTAGTATACCTCTCATGCCAGGATCGACATCTCGGCAAGAGGCTATCGAAGGAGCTGTCGAGTTCAGTTATTAAGAGTAATTTTTCATAAATAGATAATTATGTACTATCTTACAGGAAAAATCGAAGAAAGGAAAAGAAGTGATTATGTCAGAAAAGACAAAAAGATGACATACTCTCGAGGAAGCTAGACAAGCATTCCCCGAAGATATTTTCCTGAGTATCAAAATAATGACGCTCGATCACAAAGAAAATATAAGAGGAATCTTATCAAGAAATAGAACAGATATTGTCCTAGCCCGGAAGAACTATCCAAAGCTTTTCAAATTCATGAAAGAAGGAATGTGGGACATCCAAGGAGTCGAATGGGGGCTTGTAAGCCAACGTGCTACAGACTACGAGGAGAACATGAATGGTGCAAATTACCAGCAATACTAAGGTTCTTCAACCATAAACTAGCCACCAACATTAATTATCATCATTTGTTCACCTTCCAAATATTTAGCAAGGTTGGATGGAGGGAAGAGACAAAACTTTTCCAGCCATATCAAATATGGATATTCGGCTACCCTGAGCAATGGCAGAAATTTGACCCAAAATACAACATTGAAGGAATCAATTACAATTATTTATGGTACACTAGTTTTATTGAGCTAGTTGACAGAGCGAGAAAGCTCATCAAAAATATCAGCAACTACTCAGTCATGACAGATGGAAGAAGAATAATCGCCACGAAAGACTATAATGCAAAATTTAGTTTTCCAAAGGGGCAAAAGCACGAGGCGATAAAGTTGTTACAAGATATAGTTTTCAACCAGAAAAATTTAGATATCCCAACAGAGTTAAGGTGGATATGCAATAAAAAAAAAAAAACAAGGGAGGGCTCCCTCAAAATCCTAAACATTGGATCTTCAAAGGCTTCACCAGACAACAGGCATAAAAGATTCGACTCCTACAGCAAAGATTCCAGGCAACTTACATCAACCGTTCAAGATTCTCCAGAGACTTCTCGTGCAAGACGTTAACAGTAGAGATTCCTGATAGCAACAGTACAGATTCCTAATAAGACGTTAACAGTGGAGATTCCTGACAGCAACAGTAAAGATTCCTGACAAGACGTCAACAGTGAAGATTCCTGACAACAATAGTACAGACAAGACGTCAACAGTGAAGATCCCTGACAGAGATAAGACGTCAACTGTGAAGACTCGTGACGAGGCTTCCACAGTAAGATTCTCAAGAGGCTTCTTGTGCAAGGATAGGACGTCTATAAAGGAGGCCTCCGACGGATGAGGAAGACATCGGCAATTCGGCAAAAACATCAGCAAGCTTCTCCAACACCTTTTAAGTTCCTCAACGCCTTCTTCTTCATCACCATCCTCTCTCACCCTCTCATCCTCCCCCATCCGTCTTGCCTGGTTTATGCCTGCCGATCAGACCACCAACAGTTTGTAGTTCTCCACCACCTATATATATAATTAAGTGTGCCTGAGTGTATTTCCCTTTGTATTTTCTTCTTCTTCTGCTTCAGCTGCACTGCAGCAGTAGTAGTGTGTAATTTAACTGGTATCAGAGCCCGGGGGGACGTTTCTTTTGGACGGTAGGGGTCTGCAGTCTGTACAAAGAGTCTCCGGTGTGATTGCTACTATTCCGGTATGTACCGTTTGTTTCTAAAGTTATTCAAGCTATCTGTTTTTATTAAATAACTCTCTATGTTTGTAGAAAAAGTCATAAAAAATTCAGAAATTAGAAAATGTTACTGTAGCAAAATCAAGTAAGAAGCAGAAAAACCAAGGAAAATTGGGGAAGGATTTATAGCATATATAGCACTTATACGGTATCAAATAAACTATAATTTTGATCTATACTTTCACAATCCGTATCATTACTGCCCTAGTCGCACTCTAAGTGTCACTTACTAGAATTGAGTAATCTTAAAGCCCAGATTCCTAAAGTAAACCCTTTGTTGCCGCGGATAGGCGTTTGTAGGGTGACCCTTAGGAGACGGTTTTAGGCACCATAGGCTACCCGGAGCTAGTTTTCCACCGATATCTTAGATGGCTACCGGCATATTGTGCGATTGCGAGATATGTAGGACAAGTTGTAGTAAATATGACACCATGTATATATGGTATAATAAACATCCCAAGTTATTCCAAAAAAAATTTTGATGAGGTAGTTCTCCGAATAGGAAGATTAAAAGAAATGGATAGAAGTCCCGACCTAACTCTAGAAGCCAGAGAGGATCTGACCCAACAACTCAAATAAATCCATAAAAAATTTAAGGGTCTATTAAGTCATTATGGATATAATCCCAATCAAGAAAAAGCAGGACCCAGTATCATAGACAGAACTAGAAAGGATGGAAAGGAAGATAATGATGATAATCCAGAGGGTAGTGAAGAGGAAACAATAAAAAATAGCTCAATTAAGGATAAAGAAAATAATAGCCAAAATAATGATGTAGGAAGAACAGTTGAAAAGATTATCTTAGAACCCTCCAACGAGAAAGAGACGTGTACGATAGGAAACAATGAAGTAGTTTGAAAGATAAAAGAAGCAGTGAGAAGGACAGATCATATTGGCAGACTAGGAACTAGTCCAAGACAACCAATTGATATAATGCAAACTAAGAAAATATACTCCAGACAAGAATACAACTCAATACTTGAGATAATTAATTGCTGGAAAGAGTTGTATAAAGATCAAAACAGCACTACTAAAAAAAAAAACTATCTGGTCAAGAAAATACAAGACACATACCTCCAGCATAGGAGCTTGTTACGCTATTTTAGGTTTGACCCTGGGATATACAACCTAGTTAAAAATCAAAATAAGAGCAGAGTGTTCCGAGATGATGAGTACAGAACAGAATCAAAAGATAATAGCAGATCTAACAAAAGGACGATATGTGTTAAAAAGGGGTTTAGCGCACCAAGTGATAGTTTACAAATAAAGAAGAATATAAGGAATAATAACTCGAAAATTATACCACGGAATAAAGACTATTTAAAACTACCTAGAGTTAGGCAAAAGGTCATAATATTCACGAAGAACAAAAAAACTTATGATAAAAAAGAATTTGCAAATCACGTAACAAGGACCCTTCAAGGAAATATGCTTTTTCGCCATAAACAAAATTTATACACAGAAAAGCATATTGAATACTTTTTTCATAAAAAATTAAGAAGATCAATAATAGGATCAGATAGAAATAGTACAGAATTCTTAGAACCTCCTGTGAAAGAAAGAGTAAAGTCAAAAGGAACGACTAGGTATGCAAACAAAGAATTCGATCAAAAAAATCTAGAGATAACCAATACATATCAACTATACAGTATAGCGATTAATAAACTAATGAAAAGGAAATTATGTGAATGGACAAAGTTCATAGATCCTAGATACGGACCAAAACTTGAGCATGTATTATTTAGAATAATTCTTTGGTGTTTAAATTTGCAGATGAATTCCAGAGAGTTCATGAGATTTGGAGATATATATGTCAAGCAGTATGCCACCCAGAGTAAAGAGTCATTCAGAATCACTGAATTTCAGGTAGATTTAGTACAACAATGTCTATTAGATAATTTGTGGAATCTAAGATTAGATCAGCCAAAAGAGAAGGTTAAAGTAATCAAAGCACTAGCCTATTATTTTAAAGGTATTATTCAGGCACCCCAATCACGGAGTTTTATAGACTACGTCATATTTAGAGGACATCAAATAGGAATTTCCAAAAATTGGAACACAGTTAGAAGGTTAGTCTCAAACTATGATAACCCAGTATTTAAAGGGTTTTATAATGTTAAAGAAGCTATAGAGTATGCAAAAAATAATATTTCAACCTACTGGCTTTTCGACGAAAGCCTTAGAGAATTTATGCCTCAAGAAAATCAACGGAGTACAAGCGAGTCTGAACTATCAACAGAATGTAAAGATTGTCAAGTTATTATGAAGCACTTTAAAAATCTAAAAATACAAAAGAAAAGGTTGGTTGAAGATCTCTGTCAACAAAAACAGTTAACTGAGAGCTTGAAGAAAGAAAAAGAAAAAGAAAAAAAAAAGGAACGCCTCACAAATAAGAGTGAAACAGAATCAAGTACAATAGAAAGAAGATACAGTCTCCAAAATATGAGAGATACGGAAGCCATGCAAGCCAGACTATTTTTTAAAAACAAATGATGAATTATCTGTTCTTCCAGAAGAAATCAGACAGAAGATTCACCAGAAAGTTCAGGACAACTTCTATCGAAAAGCCAGAGATATGCAACAGATACTCAAAGAAATTCAAAAAGGAGAGAGAAGATGCAGAGGAGTAACTGTAGACCAGGTAATACATTATGCCAACACCAATAAATGCATCAATAACAATATCTGCAACATCATGGACCTCTCACAACCAAAATGCCAATGTGAGTTAGCTTATAGCATCTACAGACTGAAAATACAATTAGGACAAATAAAAACGGAAAAGCTCCATGGAACAGATTATAGTTGGAAAGACTTCTTAGATATGGGATTTGTTTCACAAATAATCATTAGCCATCCAGGTCATACAGAGTTACTCCCAGATTCTTTAGCATTCCCAGTTTCAGAAGCTTTAATAGGAAAAAGGCCACAGCTCAAGATAGAATTCGATTCCATAATAGTGGAATACATAAATAGAGTATGGTATCCTACAAAACACAGTGCGTGGATTACACACAAACTAGCCCATCCCCTACATCCAGATAAAGAAGAAAGAGGAGTAATTTGTGACAGAGAGATCCCTAGACAAATCAGACACTGGAGAGCAAAAACCATAGCATATGAATTCAACTGGCAAAAATATAGCGGAAATAGATTCAGAGTAGCCACAGAAACTGAAATTTATAGAGTCTATATAGACAAAGAAATAAATTGTAAAGTCCCAAAATTTATCAGGTCAGCCCATGAGTAATTAATTCAATATTATAGACAAAAGAAAATGGTAGAAGACAGAATACTTCAGCAAGACATGGCAGATTGGGCAAAAGAATACACGCCATCGGATCTGCTAAGACAAATGGGAGATTAAGGCATACAAAATCTCGACAACATGGGCGACTAGTCAGATTAAAAAAAAAAAAAAAAAAAAAGGAGGCTCCCTCAAAATCCTAAACATTGGATCCCCCAAGGCTCCACAAAGAAGACAGCAGCAAAAAGAAAACAACGGCAAAAGAAAAACAGGCATCAAAGATTCCTGACAACAACAGTACAGACAAGACGACAACAGTGAAGATCCCTGACAGAGACAAGATGTCAATAGTGAAGACTCGTGACGAGGCTTCCACAGCAAGATTCTCCAGAGGCTTCTCGTGCAAGACATCAACAGTGGAGATTCCTGACAGCAACAGTACAGATTCTAACAAGACGTGAACAGTGGAGATTCCTGACAGCAACAGTACAGATTCCTGACAAGACGTCAACAGTGAAGATTCCTGACAACAGCAGTACAGACAAGACGTCAACAGTGAAGATCCCTGACAGAGACAAGACGTCAACAGTGAAGACTCGTGACGAGGCTTCCACAGCAAGATTCTCAAGAGGCTTCTCGTGCAAGGATAGGACGTCTATAAAGGAGGCCTCCGACGGATGAGGAAGACATCGGCAATTCGGCAAAAATATCAGCAAGCTTCTCCAACACATTTTTAGTTCCTCAACGCCTTCTTCTTCATCACCATCCTCTCTCACCCTCGCATCCTCCCCCATCCGTCTTGCCTGGTTTATGCCTGCCGATCCGATCACCAACAGTTTGTAGTTCTCCACCACCTATATGTATAATTAAGTGTGCCTGACTGCAGCAGTAGTAGTGTGTAATTTAACTGGTATCAGAGCCCGGGGGGACGTTCCTTTTGGGCGGTAGGGGTGCAGTCTGTACAAAGAGTCTCCGGTGTGATGGCTACTGTTCCGGTATGTATCGTTTGTTTCTAAAGTTATTCAAGCTATCTGTTTTTATTAAATAATTCTCTATGTTTGTAGAAAAAGTCATAAAAAATTCAGAAATTAGAAAATGTTACTGTAGCAAAATCAAGTAAGAAGCAGAAAAACCAAGGAAAAATGGGGAAGGATTTATAGCACATATAGCACTTATACGGTATCAAATAAACTATAATTTTGATCTATACTTTCACAATCCGTATCATTACTGCCCTAGTCGCACTCTAAGTATCACTTACTAGAATTGAGTAATCGTAAAGCCCAGATTCCTAAAGTAAACCCTTTGTTGCCGCGGATAGGCGTTTGTAGGGTGACCCTTAGGAGACGGTTTTAGGCACCATAGACTACTTGGAGCTAGTTTTCCACCGATATCTTAGATGGCTACCGGCATATTTTGCGATTGCGAGATATGTAGGACAAGTTGTAGTAAATATGACACCATGTATATTGATATATATGGTATAATAAACATCCCAAGTTATTCCAAAAAAAAATTTGATGAGGTAGTTCTCCGAATAGGAAGATTAAAAGAAAAGGATAGAAGTTCCGACCTAACTCTATAAGCCAGAGAGGATCTGACCCAACAACTCAAAGAAATCCATAAAAAATTTAAGGGTCTATTAAGTCATTATGGATATAATCCCAATCAAGAAAAAGCTAGACCCAGTATCATAGACAGAACTAGAGAGGACGGAAAGGAAGATAATGATGATAATCCAGAGGGTAGTGAAGAGGAAACAACAAAAAACAACTCAATTAAGGATAAAGAAAATAATAGCCAAAATAATGATGTAGGAAGAACAGTTGAGGAGATCATCCTAAATTCCGAAGAACCCCTTAACAAAGAGGAAGAATACACGATAAGATTTGACGAGATAATCTTCGCACCAAAACAAGGAAGAAGGTTTAATTATGTTAAAGGAACATTTAGGTTCAAGGACTATAAACAATACTCGTTACATGCACTACTAGATGCAGGGGCCACAGTCTTCTCTTGCCGAGAAAATGCCATACCACTAGAAAAATGGGAACCAATGAAATATCCAATTAAAATAACAGGGATCAGTGCACATAAAACAACTATCCAAAGTAAAGCCAAGAACGTGGAAATTTGGCTTAATGAGAAAAAATTTATTATACCAAAACTCTTATGCTTTCCACATATGAATGGGGACATAGTTTTAGGAAACAGTTTTATCGAAGAATACCTACCCATGATCGTAGAAAAACAAATGGTGTCTTTACATCAACAAGAAGGAAATCAAACCCAAAGGGTTGACATGCCACTTTTGGAAGGACCTAGATATAAATGTACAGAAGATTTTTCTCCCCCAAAAGGTACCCCAGACAGTAAAAACTCACTGAAAAGATGTGAAACAATTCAAGAGTTAGAACAGACCCACTGGCTTTACAAAACACTTAGTAAAAATTTTAGTGAGAACCCATTAAAATTATGGGATCGAAGCCCAAGGTTTTGTAAAATTCAATTAAGAGATGACAACATAATCATTAGGGTAAAACCCATGCTCTATACTAGGCAAGATATAGACGAGTTCGACAACCAGATAAATGAACTGATAAACACAGGTCTAATAGAGAAAACCACCAGCCCCCACTCTAGTCCAGCATTTATGGTCAGAAATCTTAACGAAGTAAAAAGAAAAAAGCCACGAATGGTAATCAATTACAAGAGACTAAATCAAAATCTAAAATTCGATGGTTATTTTATCCCTAGAAAGGAAGTTCTGATAAACTTAACAAAAGGATCTAGAGTATTCAGCAAATTCGACTGTAAATCTCGTTTCTGGCAACTAAAAATGACGGAAGAATCGAAACCACTAACAACTTTTAGTACGCCACGAAGACACTTTCACTGGAATGTCATGCCATTTGGGTTAAACACTGCACCCCAGATATTTCAAAGATGGATGGACTCAATCTTTAATAGTTTAAAAGATTTCTGTGTCGTATATATTGATGACATCCTGGTCTTTTCAAAAACAAAAGAAGAACACAAGAGACATTTATAAATTATTAGTGACATCTTTAGAAAACACAGGGTAATACTCTCTCCAAAAAAGATCGAAATCGAAAAGGAGTCAATAGAATTTCTTGGAATTATTCTAGATAAAGATGGAATTCAGCTACAGAAGCACATCATTTCAAAAATTAGGGAGCGTCCCGCAGAAATAAAAGATAAAAAACAACTACAAAGCCGGCTAGGGCTATTGAATTACGGGAGAAATTTTCTACGAGAACTCGCGAAAGAAGAAATACCTTTACTAAAGAAACTAAATAAAAATCAAGATTTCATCTGGACAGATAAAGATAACAACGTCCTGAGGCAAATTAAGCAACTCGCCGAGAATGCACCAGAAGTCTACCTACCAAAACTTGGAGATAAACTAATTTTGGACACAGATGCGTCAGAAGAATATTGGGGATGTGCACTAAAAGCAATTCCGAAAGAAAACTGGGACGAAGAAAATCCACTTCTGTCCCAGAACGGAATCAGACTCAGGAAAAGAAGCATACCACAAAAGATATTAAAATATGAGAGACTTTGTGGGTATAATTCTGGAAAATTCAAACCAAATGAACTAAAGTGGATAATATTTGAAAAGGAACTATACACTATAAAATTAGCTCTACAGAAATTTCAAATATTTCTTGCACCAGAATATTTTATAATTAGAACAGATAATAAAGCCGTTAGGGATTTTTTTAGTAAATACAAGAAAAACCTCTGGGAAACGCATGCAATGGTATAACGAGATAGCCCAATACTCTTTAGAAATCGAGCATGTTAAAGGAAAGGATAATTTTATTGCGGATTACCTAAGCCGACCTAATAATTACTAAGTAAATTAACTTATAAATCTATTTTTTGCAGAGAGGTGATAAAGGGAAAGCTATAGCAAATAGTGTTCCTGTTCCAGCAGCGTTTGTTGTATTCGTGGGATACCAGCCAGGCATCTACACAAACTGGAAAAAATGCTGTGAGCAGATATTCGATTTTAACGGATCCTGTTGCAGACATTACTACTCCAAAGAAGATGCCATCCTAGCCTGGGAAATGTCACGGCAGAACCCATACTTAGGAGGAGAAATTCGAGACCTCACCCATTACATACTCGAGCCAAAAGTAGCGAACTTTCCCAAATTAGAAATCCCACCCCCATTTTACTCCGAAATAAATGGAGCATGGCGAGCCCACCAGAGAGCAAATCTGGGAATTGGAACTCGACGCGCTTTTCGCAAGCACATGGAAAACTTAGCAAATCTTATAATGAAACAAGAATTAGAACTCAAGGCCTTGAAAAAGGTCTGCTCGGATTATATAAACACACTTAATGAGGGAACTATTAGGGGAGAAACCCCTAGACATGCTGAAGCTCTAAAAAATATGAGTAAACTTTTAGAACAAGACTTACCCAGCCCCGCTATAACAAACAAATCAGAGAAAGCACCGCAGTTCGAGAATACAACACCAGAAGGATCACAAGCATGCAACAACACACAACAAGGTGAAGAGGAGATAGACGTGAATGTCGAGGCCGAAGTGGAAATCGACGTAACCGAAGAAGCCTTCAGCAGGGGAGTCTCAGTACAAGGACTTTTAAAACAACTATTCAAAGAAGGCAACCCAGCAGTTGGGTTACTAGGAGAAGGATCTGGAAAGTTCGAATACTATGTTCTATACAGAAAACTAAGAATAAAAAAATTAGTCCCAAGATCGTATCTGAACCAACAAGGAATATTAGAGGTAACAATTACACCAACAGGATGGGACGACGCTGACATATCCACAAATGGATGGATAAATCTTGCATCCCCAGAAGCTTCAGTATCCGACAATTTTATTAAATTTTTGTAAAAAAGAAAAAAAAAAGGAGGCTCCCTCAAATCCTAAACATTAAATCCAAGGCTTCAGCAACAAAGAAAACAAACAGCAAGCTTCTACAGCATAGATTCCTGGAGCCAACAGTACAATATTCGCGACAGGACTCCCACAGTAATATTCCAATACAGACCCTGACATCAACAGTACCAACAAGACGTCAAACAGAGACTTCCACAGCAAGATTCTCCAGAGGCTTCTCGTGCAAGATGTCAACAGTGGAGATTCCTGACAGCAACAGTACAGATTCCTGACAAGATGTCAACAGTGAAAATTCCTGACAATAACAGTACAGACAAGACGTCAACAGTGAAGATCCCTGACAGAGACAAGACGTCAACAGTGCAGACTCGTAACGAGGCTTCCACAACAAGATTCTCAAGAGGCTTCTCGTGCAAGGATAGGACGTCTGTAAAGGAGGCCTCCGACGGATGAGGAAGACATCGGCAATTCGGCAAAAATATCAGCAAGCTTCTCCAACACCTTTTAAGTTCCTCAACGCCTTCTTCTTCATCACCATCCTCTCTCACCCTCTCATTCTCCCCCATCCGTCTTGCCTGGTTTATGCCTGCCGATCAGACCACCAACAGTTTGTAGTTCTCCACCACCTATATGTATAATTAAGTGTGCCTGAGTGTATTTCCCTTTGTATTTTCTTCTTCTTCTGCTTCAGCTGCACTGCAGCAGTAGTAGTGTGTAATTTAACTGGTATCAGAGCCCGGGGGGACGTTCCTTTTGGGCGGTAGGGGTCTGCAGTCTGTACAAAGAGTCTCCGGTGTGATGGCTACTGTTCTGGTATGTACCGTTTGTTTCTAAAGTTATTCAAGCTATCTGTTTTTATTAAATAATTCTCTATGTTTGTAGAAAAAGTCATAAAAAATTCAGAAATTAGAAAATGTTACTGTAGCAAAATCAAGTACGAAGCAGAAAAACCAAGGAAAATTGGGGAAGGATTTATAGCACATATAGCACTTATACGGTATCAAATAAACAATAATTTTGATCTATACTTTCACAATCCGTATCATTACTGCCCTAGTCGCACTCTAAGTGTCCCTTACTAGAATTGAGTAATCTTAAAGCCCAGATTCCTAAAGTAAACCCTTTGTTGCCGCGGATAGACATTTGTAGGGTGACCCTTAGGAGACGGTTTTAGGCACCATAGGCTACTCGGAGCTAGTTTTCCACCAATATCTTAGATGGCTACCGGCATATTGTGCGATTGCGAGATATGTAGGACAAGTTGTAGTAAATATGACACCATGTATAATGATATATATGGTATAATGAACATCCCCAGTTATTCAAAAAAAATTTGATGAGATAGTTCTCTGAATAGAAAGATTAAAAGAAAAGGATAGAAGTCCCAACCTAACTCTAGAAGCCAGAGAGGATATGACCAAGCAACTCAAAGAAATCCATAAAAAATTTAAGGGTCTATTAAGTCATTATGGATATAATCCCAATCAAGAAAAAGCTGGACCCAGTATCATAGACAAAACTAGAGAGGACGGAAAGGAAGATAATGATGATAATCCAGAAAAAGAGGAAGGTAGTGAAGAGGAAACAACAAAAAACAGCTCAATTAAGGATAAAGAAAATAATAGCCAAAATGATGATGTAGGAAGAACAGTTGAAAAGATTATCTTAGAACCCTCCAACGGGAAAGAGACGTGTACGATAGGAAACAATGAAGTAGTTCGAAAGACAAAAGAAGCAGTGAGAAGGACAGATCATATTGGCAGACTAGGAACTAGTCCAAGACAACCAATTGACATAATGCAAACTAAGAAAATATACTCCAGACAAGAATACAACTCAATACTTGAGATAATTAATTGCTGGAAAGAGTTGTATAAAGATCAAAACAGCACTACTCAAGAAAAAAACTATCTGGCCAAGAAAATACAAGACACATACCTCCAGCATAGGAGCTTGTTACGCTATTTTAGGTTTGACCGTGGGATATACAACCTAGTTAAAAATCAAAATAAGAGCAGAGTGTTCCGAGATGATGAGTACAGAACAGAATCAAAAGATAATAGCAGATCTAACAAAAGGACGATATGTGTTAAAAAAGGGTTTAGCGCACCAAGTGATAGTTTACAAATAAAGAAGAATATAAGGAATAATAACTCGAAAATTATACAACGGAATAAAGTCTATTTAAAACTACCTAGAGTTAGGCAAAAGGTCATAATATTCACGAAGAACAAAAAAACATATGATAAAAAAGAATTTGCAAATCACGTAACAAGGACCCTTCAAGGAAATATGCTTTTTCGCCATAAACAAAATTTATACACAGAAAAGCATATTGAATACTTTTTTCATAAAAAATTAAGAAGATCAATAATTGGATCAGATAGAAATAGTACAGAATTCTTAGAACCTCCTGTCAAAGAAAGAGTAAAGACAAAAGGAACGACTAGGTAAGCAAACAAAGAATTCGATCAAAAAAATCCAGAGATAACCAATACATATCAACTATACAGTATAGCGATTAATAAACTAATGAAAAGGAAATTATGTGAATGGACAAAGTTCATAGATCCTAAATACGGACCAAAACTTGAGCATGTATTATTTAGACTAATTCTTTGGTGTTTAAATTTGCAGATGAATTCCAGAGAGTTCATGAGATTTGGAGATATATATCTCAAGCAGTATGCCACTCAGAGTAAAGAGTCATTCAGAATCACTGAATTTCAGGTAGATTTAGTACAACAATGTCTATTAGATAATTTGTGGAATCTAAGATTAGATCAGCCAAAAGAGCAGGTTAAAGTAATCAAAGCACTAGCCTATTATTTTAAAGTTATTATTCAGGCACCCCAATCACGGAGTTTTATATGCTACGTCATACCTAGAGGACATCAAATAGGAATTTACAAAAATTGGAACACAGTTAGAAGGTTAGTCTCAAACTATGATAACCCAGTGTTTAAAGGGTTTTATAATGTTAAAGAAGCTATAGAGTATGCAAAAAATAATATTTCAACCTACTGGCATTTCGACGAAAGCCTTAGAGAATTTATGCCTCAAGAAAATCAACAGAGTACAAGCGAGTCAGAACTATCAACAGAATGTAAAGATTGTCAAGTTATTATGAAGCACTTTAAAAATCTAAAAATACAAATGAAAAGGTTGGTTGAAGATCTCTGTCAACAAAAACAGTTAACTGAGAGCTTGCAGAAAGAAAATGAAAAAGAAAAAAAAAGGAGCGCCTCACAAACAAGAGTGAAACAGAATCAAGTACAATAGAAAGAAGACAGAGTCTCCAAAATATGAGAGATACGGAAGCCATGCAAGCCAGACTATTTTTTAAAACAAATGATGAATTATCTGTTCTTCCAGAAGAAATCAGACAGAAGATTCACCAGAAAGTTCAGGACAACTTCTATCGAAAAGCCAGAGATATGTAACAGATACTCAAAGAAATTCAAAAAGGAGAGAGAAGATGCAAAGGAGTAACTGTAGACCAGGTAATACATTATGCCAACACCAATAAATGCATCAATAACAATATCTGCAACATCATGGGCCTCTCACAACCAAAATGCCAATGTGAGTTAGCTTATAGCATCTACAGACTGAAAATACAATTAGGACAAATAAAAACGGAAAAGCTCCATGGAACAGATTATAGTTGGAAGGACTTCTTAGATATGGGATTTGTTTCACAAATAATCATTAGCCATCCAGGTCATACAGAGTTACTCCTAAATTCTTTAGCATTCCCAGTTTCAGAAACTTTCATAGGAAAAAGGCCACAGCTCAAGATAGAATTCGATTCCATAATAGCGGAATACATAAATGGAGTATGGTATCCTACAAAACACAGTATATGGATTACACACAAATTAGCCCATCCCCTACATCCAGATAAAGAAGAAAGAGGAGTAATTTGTGACAGAGAGATCCCTAGACAAATCAGACACTGGAGAGAAAAAACCATAGCTTATGAATTCAACTGGCAAAAATATAGCGGAAATAGATTCAGAGTAGCCACAGAAACTTAAATTTACAGAGTCTATATAGACAAAGAAATAAATTGTAAAGTCCCAAAATTTATCAGGTCAGCCCATGAGGAATTAATTCAATATTATAGACAAAAGAAAATGGTAGAAGACAGAATACATCAGCAAGACATGGCAGATTGGGCAAAAGAATACACGCCATCGGATCTGCTAAGACAAATGGAAGATGAAGGCATACAAAATCTAGACAACATGGGCGACTAGTCAGATTAAAAAGAAAACAAAAAAAAAAAAAGAGGCTCCCTCAAAATCCTAAACATTGGATCCCCCAATGCTCCACAAAGAAGACAGCAGCAAAAAGAAAACAACGGCAAAAGAAAAACAGGCATCAAAGATTCCTGACAACAACATTACAGACAAGACGACAACAGTGAAGATCCCTGATAGAGACAAGACCTCAACAGTGAAGACTCATGACGAGGCTTCCACAGTAAGATTCCCCAGAGGCTTCTCATGCAAGACATCAACAGTGGAGATTCCTGACAGCAATAGTACAGATTCCTGACAAGACGTCAACAGTGGAGATTCCTGACAGCAACAGTACAGATTCCTGACAAGACGTCAACAGTGAAGATTCTTGACAACAACAGTACAGACAAGACGTCAACAGTGAAGATCCCTGACAGAGACAAGACGTCAACAGTAAAGACTCGTGACGAGGCTTCCACAGCAAGATTCTCAAGAGGCTTCTCGTGCAAGGATAGGACATCTATAAAGGAGGCCTCCGACGGATGAGGAAGACATCGGCAATTCGGCAAAAACATCAGCAAGTTTCTCCAATACCTTTTAAGTTCCTCAACGCCTTCTTCTTCATCACCATCCTCTCTCACCCTCTCATCCTCCCCCATCCGTCAGGCCTGGTTTATGCCTGCCGATCAGACCACCAACAGTTTGTAGTTCTCCACCACCTATATGTATAATTAAGTGTGCCTGAGTGTATTTTCCTTTGTATTTTCTTCTTTTTCTGCACTGCAGCAGTAGTCGTGTGTAATTTAACTGGTATCAGAGCCCGGGGGGGACGTTCCTTTTGGGCGGTAGGGGTCTGCAGTCGGTACAAAGAGTCTCCGGTGTGATGGCTACTGTTCCGGTATGTACCGTTTGTTTCTGAAATTATTCAAGTTATCTGTTTTTGAATTGACTATAATACCATCTCACAACTTGCATGATTATTATCCTAGTTTCAGTCTAAGTATCCCCTGTTAGATTTGAGTAACCTTAAAGCCCAGATTCCTAAAGTAATCCCTTTGTTGCCACGAGTAGGCGTTTATAGGGTGTCCCTCAGGAGATGGTTTTAGGCACCATAGGCTACTCAGAGCTAGCTACCAAGCGATATCCTAGATGGCTAGTGATATACCATGCATATATGAGAACTATAAAAGGGATTATAGTCACTTAGAACATTTCTCGGTAGCAACAGATAAAAATCTAACAAATATTACATGTTTTGTCAACACCCTATTTGATTATGAAGTCTGTAGGTTTGGTAGGATAGAGAAAAAAATAGATAAGGTAATAGAACAAAATGAAATATATATTTCTAAGTTCTGTAAAACTGCTCGAGATAATCCCAAAGAACAATTTGACAAAGAAATAACAAAATTCGACAAAGAAGTAAGAGAAATATTAGGAAGATTAGATCGAATTGATGGTCTAGGAACAAGTTTAAGACAAAAGAAATAGAGCGAACAGATAAACATGATGCAAGTAAATAGGAAATACTCCAGAAAAGAGCATGACTCGATTATGGAGCTAATTAACTATTGGAAAGAGTTATATCAGGATCCATGTAATACTGCTCAGGAAAAAGACCATTTAGTAAATAGAATGCAGAAAACCTACCAACAAAATAAGTAGCTGTTACACCATTTTAATTTTGATCCCGAAGTATATAACATAGAAAGTAGAGAAGAGCCAGAAAGCACCACAGATTCAGATAGCGAGGACTATGGGATGGCTATACACGATGAATATGGCTATACACGAGAAATAGGATATTATTCTGATAGTGAAATAATACATGTGGGGGAAGATAGCAAAACGGCAATAGATTTAAACAAACCACAAGTAGGAGGGAGTTTGAGAATCGACGATCTAACAAAAAGGAGCGTATCGCATGGAGGAACCTATCTAGATCTATCCAATATACATTTCAAGGATAAACAAAAGGTTATAAATGATTGGGCGCAATCTCTAGCCGTCGTAATCACAAATCATGAAGGATCATGGGACAACGAAAGATTTGTCGATTACATTACAGGAACTTTACAAGGAGATATCTTGCAGTGGATGAAACAATGGATAAACTCAGAAGAAGGAAAAAGTAGATGGAATGAGTGGGGAGAAAGCGATAAGTTTGCAAGTTTTGAAAAAATTCTCAATGATTTCATAAAGATCATTAAATAAAATTTATGCGGGTATATAGATAAGAAGTCTCAAGAAGAAGAAGTTTTATATGCACTATCTAAAATCGAATTATGCGAGATATGTGAATTCGAAGAATACTGCAAAACATTTTCAAAATACTTCTACAAATTAGATCACGATAAGGCACAGAATTGGCTTGATCCTTTCTTCCACAAACTTCCTAGTCCATGGGATACCAAAACAAGAAACGGATACCCAGACTATTTAAAGCGAATTGAGAAAAAGGATAATTTAGGACACCGAATACACTATGCACTTAAGATTATACAAGAAAACTGTCTTAATATAAAATCCTACAAAAAAATGAAAAACACAATAAGTAACTCCTCTAAAGGAAGAAGGTGTTGCGAAAAAATAATTGGCGAAAAATGGAAAATAGGGAGTGAGAAAACGACAAAAACAATATTTAGGAAAAGGTTTCGATGGAAACCATGGACAAGGAGTAGAGGGTTTGACAGAAATAATAAATATATTAGAAAGAAAGATGAGTCATCCACACATAGAGAACCCCCGGCACAAAAGGACAAAAAGAATTGCAGGTGCTTTGTATGTGATGAAGAATGACATTTTGCTAGGGATTGTCCTAGGAGAGGAAAGAACGCTCAAAAAATGATAAAATATATGGAAGAACAGGAACTTGAAATCTGTTTGGGTGAAGAAATCGTGCCAACAGATGTAATACTTTATGAACTAGAGGTCGAAAATGATTCAGATGACGAACTAGTTTTCATGATAAATGAAGATTTTGGTCCTATAACACCCCCAGTATCAGAATTAGACAATATAACATTAGGGGATGTAGTTGGAAAAGAAACAGTTTTTAGTCTAGAAGATATCGATAGAATGAAAAAATATCAACTAATAAAGAAAACAGAAATTTATAAAATTTCACGGTTCAATTTCTTCTCTAGAAGAATAATCGAAAACTTTAACGGAAACACAACAGCAAATCTATCAGCCGGTGGAAGAGCAGAAAGCCACAATTATTAGGAGGAAATCAAAAATTAAGCCCGAAAGAAATAACCCAAAAGCTCAGTATACCTCTCATGCCAGGATCGACATCTCGGCAAGAGGCTATCGAAGGAGCTGTCGAGTTCAGTTATTAAGAGTAATTTTTCGTAAATAGATAATTATGTACTATCTTACAGGAAAAATCGAAGAAAGGAAAAGAAGTGAATATGTCAGAAAAGACAAAAAGAAGACATACTCTTGAGGAAGCTAGACAAGCATTCCCTGAAGATATTTTCCTGAGTATCAAAACAATGACGCTCGATCACAAAGAAAATATAAGAGGAATCTTATCAAGAAATAGAACAGATATTGTCCTAGTCCGAAATAACTATCCAAAACTTTTCAAATTCATCAAAGAAGGAATGTGGGACATCCAAGGAGTCAAATGGGGGCTTGTAAGCCAACTGTGCTACAGACTACGAGGAGAACATGAATGGTGCAAATTACCAGCAATACTACGGTTCTTCAGCCACAAACTAGCCGCCAGCATTAATTATCATCATTTGTTCACCTTCCAATTATTTAGCATGGTTGGATGGAGGGAAGAGACAAAATTTTTCCAGCCATATCAAATATGGATATTCGGCTACCCTGAGCAATGGCAGAAATTGGACCCAAAATACAAAATTGAAGGAGTCAATTACAATTATTTATAGTACAGTAGTTTTATTGAGCTAGTTAACAGAGCGAGAAAGCTCATCAAAAATATCAGCAACTACTCAGTCATGACAGATGGAAGAAGAATAATCGCCACGAAAGACTATAATGCAAAATTTAGTTTTCCAAAGGGGCAAAAGCACGAGGCGATAAAGTTGTTACAAGATATAGCTTTCAACCAGAAAAATTTAGATATCCCAACAGAGTTCAGGTGGATATGCAATAATAATATATGAAAAAAAAAGGAGGCTCCCTAAAACTCCTAAACATTGGATCCTGAAAGGCTTCACCAGAAAACAGGCATAAAAGATTCGACTCCTACAGCAAAGATTCCTGGCAACTGACATCAACAGTACAAGATTCTCCAGAGACTTCTCGTGCAAGACGTTAACAGTAGAGATTCCTGACAGCAACAGCACAGATTCCTGACACGACGTCAACAGTGGAGATTCTGACAGCAACAGTACAGATTCCTGACAAGATGTCAACAGTGAAGATTCCTGACAACAACAGTACAGACAAGACGTCAACAGTGAAGATCCCTGACAGAGACAAGACGTCAACAGTGAAGACTCGTGACGAGGCTTCCACAGCAAGATTCTCAAGAGGCTTCTCGTGCAAGGATAGGACGTCTATAAAAGAGGCCTCCGACGGATGAGGAAGACATCGGCAATTCGGCAAAAATATCAGCAAGCTTCTCCAACACCTTTTAAGTTCCTCAACGCCTTCTTCTTCATCACCATCCTCTCTCACCCTCTCATTCTCCCCCATCCGTCCTGCCTGGTTTATGCCTGCCGATCAGACCACCAACAGTTTGTAGTTCTCCACCACCTATATGTATAATTAAGTGTGCCTGAGTGTATTTCCCTTTGTATTTTCTTCTTCTTCTGCTTCAGCTGCACTGCAGCAGTAGTAGTGTGTAATTTAACTTGTATCAGAGCCCAGGGGGGACGTTCCTTTTGGACGGTAGGGGTCTGCAGTCTGTACAAAGAGTTTCCGGAGTGATGGCTACTTTTCCGGTATGTACCGTTTGTTTCTAAAGTTATTCAAGCTATCTGTTTTTATTAAATAATTCTCTATGTTTGTAGAAAAAGTCATAAAAAATTCAGAAATTAGAAAATGTTACTGTAGCAAAATCAAGTAAGAAGCAGAAAAACCAAGGAAAATTGGGGAAGGATTTATAGCACATATAACACTTATACGGTATCAAATAAAATATAATTTTGATCTATACGTTCACAATCCGTATCATTACTGCCCTAGTCGCACTCTAAGTATCCCTTACTAGAATTGAGTAATCTTAAAACCCAGATTCCTAAAGTAAACCCTTTGTTGCCGCGGATAGCGTTTGTACGGTGACGAGACAGTTTTAGGCACCATAGGCTACTCGGAGTTAGTTTCCACCGATATCTTAGATGGCTACCGGCATATTGTGCGATTGCAAGATATGTAGGACAAGTTGTAGTAAATATGACACCATGTATAATGATATATATAGTATAATGAACATCCCCAGTTATTCCAAAAAAAAATTTGATGAGGTAGTTCTCCGAATAGAAAGATTAAAAGAAAAGGATAGAAGTCCCGACCTAACTCTAGAAGCCAGAGAGGATCTGACCCAACAACTCAAAGAAATCCATAAAAACTTTAAGGGTCTATTAAGTCATTATGGATATAATTCCAATCAAGAAAAAGCTGGACCCAGTATCATAAAATGAACTAGAGAGGACGGAAAGGAAGATAATGATGATAATCCAGAAAAAGAGGAAGGTAGTGAAGAGAAAACAACAAAAAACAGCTCAATTAAGGATAAAGAAAATAATAGCCAAAATGATGATGTGGGAAGAACAGTTGAAAAGATTATCTTAGAACCCTCCAACGGGAAAGAGACGTGTACGATAGGAAACAATGAAGTAGTTCGAAAGACAAAAGAAGCAGTGAGAAGGACAGATCATATTGGCAGACTAGGAACTAGTCCAAGACAACCAATTGACATAATGCAAACTAAGAAAATATACTCCAGACAAGAATACAACTCAATACTTGAGATAATTAATTGCTGAAAAGTGTTGTATAAAGATCAAAACAGCACTACTTAAGAAAAAAACTATCTGGCCAAGAAAATACAAGACACATACCTCCAGCATAGGAGCTTGTTACGCTATTTTAGGTTTGACCCTGGGATATACAACCTAGTTAAAAATCAAAATAAGAGCAGAGTGTCCCGAGATGATGAGTACAGAACAGAATCAAAAGATAATAGCAGATCTAACAAAAGAACGATATGTGTTAAAAAAGGGTTTAGCGCACCAAGTGATAGTTTACAAATAAAGAATAATATAAGGAATAATAACTCGAAAATTATACCACGGAATAAAGACTATTTAAAACTCCCTAGAGTTAGGCAAAAGGTCATAATATTCACGAAGAACAAAAAAACATATGATAAAAAAGAATTTGCAAATCACGTAACAAGGACCCTTCAAGGAAATATGCTTTTTCGCCATAAACAAAATTTATACACAGAAAAGCATATTGAATACTTTTTTCATAAAAATTAAGAAGATCAATAATAGGATCAGATAGAAATAGTACAGAATTCTTAGAACCTCCTGTCAAAGAAAGAGTAAAGACAAAAAGAACGACTAGGTATGCAAACAAAGAATTCGATCGAAAAAATCCAGAGATAACCAATACATATCAACTATACAGTATAGCGATTAATAAACTAATGAAAAGGAAATTATGTGAATGGACAAAGTTCATAGATCCTATATACGGACCAAAACTTGAGCATGTATTATTTAGACTAATTCTTTGGTGTTTAAATTTGCAGATGAATTCCAGAGAGTTCATGAGATTTGGAGATATATATCTCAAGCAGTATGCCACTCAGAGTAAAGAGTCATTCAGAATCACTGAATTTCAGGTAGATTTAGTACAACAATGTCTATTAGATAATTTGTGGAATCTAAGATTAGATCAGCCAAAAGAGAAGGTTAAAGTAATCAAAGCACTAGCCTATTATTTTAAAGGTATTATTTAGGCACCCCAATCACGGAGTTTTATATGCTACGTCATACTTAGAGGACATCAAATAGAAATTTACAAAAATTGGAACACAGTTATATGGTTAGTCTCAAACTATGATAACCCAGTGTTTAAAGGGTTTTATAATGTTAAAGAAGCTATAGAGTATGCAAAAAATAATATTTCAACCTACTGGCATTTCGTCGAAAGCCTTAGAGAATTTATGCCTCAAAAAAATCAATAGAGTACAAGCGAGTCAGAACTATCAACAGAATGTAAAGATTGTCAAGTTATTATGAAGCACTTTAAAAATCTAAAAATACAAAAGGAAAGATTGTTTGAAGATCTCTGTCAACAAAAACAAATAACTGAGAGCTTGCAGAAAGAAAAAGAAAAAGAAAAAAAAAGGAGCGCCTCACAAACAAGAGTGAAACAGAATCAAGTACAATAGAAAGAAGACAGAGTCTCCAAAATATGAGAGATACGGAAGCCATGCAAGCCAGACTATTTTTTAAAACAAATAATGAATTATCTGTTCTTCCAGAAGAAATCAGACAGAAGATTCACCAGAAAGTTCAGGATAACTTTTATCGAAAAGCCAGAGATATGCAACAGATACTCAAAGAAATTCAAAAAGGAGAGAGAAGATGCAGAGGAGTAGCTGTAGACCAGGTAATACATTAAGCCAACACCAATAAATGCATCAATAACAATATCTGCAACATCATGGACCTCTCACAACCAAAATGCCAATGTGAGTTAGCTTATAACATCTACAGACTGAAAATACAATTAGGACAAATAAAAACAGAAAAGCTCCATGGAACAGATTATAGTTGGAAATACTTCTTAGGTATGGGATTTGTTTCACAAATAATCATTAGCCATCCAGGTCATACAGAGTTACTCCCAGATTCTTTAGCATTCCCAGTTTCAGAAGCTTTCATAGGAAAAAGGCTACAACTCAAGATAGAATTCGATTCCATAATAGCGGAATACATAAATGGAGTATGGTATCCTACAAAACACAGTGCATGGATTACACACAAACTAGCCCATCCCCTCCATCCAGATAAAGAAGAAGGAGGAGTAATTTGTGACAGAGAGATCCCTAGACAAATCATACACTTAAGAGCAAAAACCATAGCATATGAATTCAACTGGCAAAAATATAGCGGAAATAGATTCAGAGTAGCCACAAAAACTGAAATTTACAGAGTCTATATAGACAAAGAAATAAATTGTAAAGTCCCAAAATTTATCAGGTCAGCCCATGAGGAATTAATTCAATATTATAGACAAAAGAAAATGGTAGAAGACAGAATACTTCAGCAAGACATGGCAGATTGGGCAGAAGAATACACGCCATCGGATCTGCTAAGACAAATGGGAGATGAAGGCATACAAAATCTCGACAACATGGGTGACTAGTCAGATTTAAAAAAAAAAAAAAAAAAGGAGGCTCCCTCAAAATCCTGAACATTGGATCCCCTAAGGCTCCACAAAGAAGACAGCAGCAAAAAGAAAACAACGGCAAAAGAAAAACAGGCATCAAAGATTCCTGACAATAACAGTACAGACAAGACGACAACCGTGAAGATCCCTGATAGAGACAAGACGTCAGCAGTGAAGACTCGTGACGAGGCTTCCACAGCAAGATTCTCCAGAGGCTTCTCGTGCAAGACATCAACAGTGGAGATTCCTGACAGCAACAGTACAGATTCCTGACAAGACGTCAACAGTGGAGATTCCTGACAGCAACAGTATAGATTCCTGACAAGATGTCAACTGTGAAGATTCCTGACAATAACAGTACAGACAAGACGTCAACAGTGAAGATCCCTGACAGAGACAAGACGTGAACAGTGAAGACTCGTGACGAGACTTCCACAGCAAGATTCTCAAGAGGCTTCTCGTGCAAGGATAGGACGTCTATAAAGGAGGCCTCCGACGGATGAGGAAGACATCGGCAATTCGGCAAAAACATCAGCAATCTTCTCCAACACCTTTTAAGTTCCTCAACGCCTTCTTCTTCACCATCCTCTCTCACCCTCTCATCCTCCCCCATCCGTCTTGCCTGGTTTATGCCTGCCGATCAGACCACCAATAGTTTGTAGTTCTCCACCACCTATATGTATAATTAGTGTGCCTGAGTGTATTTCCCTTTGTATTTTTTTCTTCTTCTGCTTCAGCTACACTGCAGCAGTAGTAGTGTGTAATTTAACTGGTTCAGAAGCCCGGGGGGACGTTCCTTTTGGGCGGTAGGGGTCTGCAGTCTGTACAAAGAGTCTCTGGTGTGATGGCTACTGTTCCGGTATGTACCGTTTGTTTCTAAAGTTATTCAAGCTATCTGCTTTTATTAAATAATTCTCTATGTTTGTAGAAAAAGTCATAAAAAATTCAGAAATTAGAAAATGTTACTGTAGCAAAATCAAGTAAGAAGCAGAAAAACCAAGGAAAATTGGGGAATAATTTATAGCACATATAGCACTTTTACGGTATCAAATAAACGATAATTTTAATCTATACTTTCACAATCCATATAATTACTGCCCTAGTCGCACTCTAAGTGTCCCTTACTAGAATTGAGTAATTTTAAAGCCCAGATTCCTAAAGTAAACCCTTTGTTGCCGCGGATAGGTGTTTGTAGGGTGACCCTTAGGAGACGGTTTTAGGCACCATAGACTACTCGGAGCTAGTTTTCCACCGATATCTTAGATGGCTACCGGCATATTGTGCGATTGCGAGATATGTAGGACAAGTTGTAGTAAATATGACACCATGTATAATGATATATATGGTATAATGAACATCCCCAGTTATTCCAAAATAAATTTGATGAGGTAGTTCTCCGAATAGAAAGATTAAAAGAAAAGAATAGAAGTCCCGACCTAACTCTAGAAGCCAGAGAGGATCTGACCCAACAACTCAAAGAAATCCATAAAAAATTTAAGGGTTTATTAAGTCATTATGGATATAATCCCAATCAAGAAAAAGCTGGACCCAGTATCATAGACAGAACTAGAGAGGACGGAAAGGAAGATAATGATGATAATCCAGAAAAAGAGGAAGGTAGTGAAGAGGAAACAACAAAAAACAGCTCAATTAAAGATAAAGAAAATAATAGCCAAAATGATGATGTAGGAAGAACAGTTGAAAAGATTATCTTAGAACCCTCCAACGGGAAAGAGACGTGTACGATAGGAAACAATGAAGTAGTTCGAAAGACAAAAGGAACGACTAGGTATGCAAACAAAGAATTCGATCGAAAAAATCCAGAGATCACCAATACATATCAACTATACAGTATAGCGATTAATAAACTAATGAAAAGGAAATTATGTGAATGGACAAAGTTCATAGATCCTAGATACGGACCAAAACTTGAGCATGTATTATTTAGACTAATTCTTTGGTGTTTAAATTTGAAAAGAGTTCACGAGATTTGGAGATATATATCTCAAACAGTATGCCACTCAGAGTAAAGAGTCATTCAGAATCACTGAATTTCAGGTAGATTTAGTACAACAATGTCTATTAGATAATTTGTGGAATCTAAGATTAGATCAGCCAAAAGAAAAGGTTAAACTAATCAAAGCACTAGCCTATTATTTTAAAGGTATTATTCAGGCACCCCAATCACGGAGTTTTATATGCTACGTCATACTTAGAGGACATCAAATAGGAATTTACAAAAATTGGAACACAGTTAGAAGGTTAGTCTCAAACTATGATAACCCAGTGTTTAAAGGGTTTTATAATGTTAAAGAAACTATAAAGTATGCAAAAAATAATATTTCAAGCTACTGGCATTTCGACGAAAGCCTTAGAGAATTTATGCCTCAAGAAAATCAACAGAGTACAAGCGAGTCAGAACTATCAACAGAATGTAAAGATTGTCAAGTTATTATGAAGCACTTTAAAAATCTAAAAATACAAAAGGAAAGGTTGGTTGAAGATCTCTGTCAACAAAAACAGTTAACTGAGAGCTTGCAGAAAGAAAAAGAAAACGAAAAAAAAAGGAGCGCCTCACAAACAAGAGTGAAACAGAATCAAGTACAATAGAAAGAAGACAGAGTCTCCAAAATATGAGAGATACGGAAGCCATGCAAGGCAGACTATTTTTTAAAACAAATGATGAATTATCTGTTCTTCTAGAAGAAATCAGACAGAAGATTCACCAGAATGTTCAGGATAAGTTCTATCGAAAAGCCAGAGATATGCAACAGATACTCAAAGAAATTCTAAAAGGAGAGAGAAGATGCAGAGGAGTAACTGTAGACCAGGTAATACATTATGCTAACACCAATAAATGCATCAATAACAATATCTGCAACATCATGGACCTCTCACAACCAAAATGCCAATGTGAGTTAGCTTATAGCATCTACAGACTGAAAATACAATTAGGACAAATAAAAACGGAAAAGCTCCATGGAACAGATTATAGTTGGAAAGACTTCTTAGATATGGGATTTGTTTCACAAATAATCATTAGCCATCCAGGTCATACAGAGTTACTCCCAGATTCTTTAGCATTCCCAGTTTCAGAAGCTTTCATAGGAAAAAGGCCACAGCTCAAGATAGCAGCAAAAAGAAAACAACGGCAAAAGAAAAACAGGCATCAAAGATTCCTGACAACAACAGTACAGACAAGACGACAACAGTGAAGATCCCTGATAGAGACAAGACGTCAACAGTGAAGACTCGTGACGAGGCTTCCACAGCAAGATTCTCCAGAGGCTTCTCGTGCAAGACATCAATAGTGGAGATTCCTGACAGCAACAGTACAGATTCCTGACAAGACATCAACAGTGGAGATTTCTGACAGCAACAATACAGATTCCTGACAAGACGTCAACAGTGAAGATTCCTGACAACAACAGTACAGACAAGACGTCAACAGTGAAGATCCCTGACAGAGACAAGACGTCAACAGTGAAGACTCATGACGAGGCTTCCACAGCAAGATTTTCAAGAGGCTTCACGTGCAAGGATAGGACGTCTATAAAGGAGGCCTCCGACGGATGAGGAAGAGATCGGCAATTCGGCAAAAATATCAGTAAGCTTCTCCAACACCTTTTAAGTTCCTCAACGCCTTCTTCTTCATCACCATCCTCTCTCACCCTCTCATCCTCTCCCATCCGTCTAGCCTGGTTTATGCCTGCCAATCAGACCACCAACAGTTTGTAGTTCTCCACCACCTATATGTATAATTAAGTGTGCCTGAGTGTATTTCCCTTTGTATTTTCTTCTTCTTCTGCTTCAGCTGCACTGCAGCAGTAGTAGTCTGTAATTTAACTGGTATCAGAGCCCGGGGGGACGTTCCTTTTGGGCGGTAGGGGTCTGCAGTCTGTACAAAGAGTCTCCGATGTGATGGCTACTGTTCCGGTATGTACCGTTTGTTTCTGAAGTTATTCAAGTTATCTGTTTTTGAATTGACTAAAATACCATCTCTCAACTTGCGTGATTATTATCCTAGTTTCAGTCTAAGTATTCCCTGTTAGATTTGAGTAAACTTAAAGCCCAGATTCCTAAAGTAATCCCTTTGTTGCCACGAGTAGGCGTTTATAGGGTGACCCTCAGGAGACGGTTTTAGGCACCATAGGCTACTCAGAGCTAGCTGCCAAGCGATATCCTAGATTGCTAGTGATATACCATGCATATATGAGAACTGTAGAAGGGATTATAGTCACTTAGAACATTTCTCGGTAGCAACAGATAAAAATCTAACAAATATTACAAGTTTTCTCAACACCCTATTTGATTATGAAGTCTGTAGGTTTGGTAGGATAGAGAAAAAAATAGATAAGGTAATAGAACAAAATGAAATATATATTTCTAAGTTCTATAAAACTGCTCGAGATAATCCCTCAGAACAAATTGACAAAGAAATAACAAAATTTGACAAAGAAGTAAGAGAAATATTAGGAAGATTAGATCGAATTGATGGTCTAGGAACAAGCTTAAGACAAAAGAAACAGAGCGAACAGATAAACATGATGCAAGTAAATAGGAAATACTCCAGAAAAGAGCATGACTCGATTGTGGAGCTAATTAACTGTTGGAAAGAGCTATATCAGGATCCATATAATACTGCTCAGGAAAGAGACCATTTAGTAAATAGAATGCAGGAAACCTACCAACAGAATAAGGAGCTGTTACACTATTTTAATTTTGATCCCGAAGTATATAACGTAGAAAGTGAAGAAGAGCCAGAAAGCACCACAGATTCAGATAACGAGGACTATGGGATGACTATACACGATGAATATGGGTCTGAACATGAAATAGGATTTGATTCTGATAGTGAAATAATACATGTGGGGGAAGATAGCAAAACGGCAATAGATTTAAACAAACCACAAGTAGGAGGGAGTTTGAGAATCGACGATCTAATAAACAGGAGCGTATCCCAGGGAGGAACCTATCTAGATCTATCCAATATACATTTCAAGGATAAACAAAAGGTTATAAATGATTGGGCGCAATCTCTAGCCGTCGTAATCACAAATCATGAAGGATCATAGGACAATGAAAGATTTGTCGATTACATTACAGGAACTTTACAAGGAGATGTCTTGCAGTGGATCAAACAATGGATAAACTCAGAAGAAGGAAAAAGTAAACGGAATGAGTGGGGAGAAGCGATAAGTTTGCAAGTTTTGAAAAAATTCTCAATGATTTCATAAAGATCATTAAAACAAATTTATGCGGGTATATAGATGAGAAGTCTCAAGAAGAAGAAGTTTTATATGCACTATCTAAAATCGAATTATGCGAGATATGTGAATTCGAAGAATACTGCAAAACATTTTCAAAATACTTCTACAAATTAGATCACGATAAGGCATAGAATTGGCTTGATCCTTTCTTCCACAAACTTCCTAGTCCATGGGATACCAAAACAAGAAACGGATACCCAGACTATTTAAAGCGAATTGAGAAAAAGGATAATTTAGGACACTGAATACACTATGCACTTAAGATTATACAAGACGACTGTCTTAATATAAAATCCTACAAAAAAGGACAAAAAAAATAAGTAACTCCTCTAAAGGAAGAAGGTGCTGCCTAAAAATAATTGGCGAAAAATAGAAAATAGGGAGTGAGAAAACGACAAAAACAACATTTAGGAAAAGATTTCGATGGAAACCATAGACAAGGAGTAGAGGGTTTGACAGAAATAATAAATATATTAGAAAGAAAGATGAGTCGTCCACACATAGAGAACCCCCGGCACAAAAGGACAAAAAAAATTGCAGGTGCTTTGTATGTGATGAAGGACATTTTGCTAGGGATTGTCCTAGGAGAGGAAAGAACGCTCAAAAAATGATAAAATATATGGAAGAACAAGAACTTGAAATCTGTTTGGGTGAAGAAATCGTGCCAACAGATGTAATACTTTATGAACTAGAGGTCGAAAATGATTCAGATGACGAACTAGTTTTCATGATAAATGAAGATTTAGGTCCAATAACACCCCCAGTATCAGAATTAGACAATATAACATTAGGGGATATAGTTGGAAAAGAAACAGTTTTTAGTCCAGAAGATATCGATAGAATGAAAAAACATCAACTAATAAAGAAAACAGAAATTTACAAAATTTCACGGTACAATTTTTTCTCTAGAAGAATAATCGAAAACTTTAAATGAAACACAACAGCAAATCTATCAGCCGGAGGAAGAGTAGATATTCCCATCTTTAGTCGTGAAAAGGTATGAAGATGGAAAAAGAAGTACCCAAAAATTCGCTATATCCACGTTGGCCTGATTCAAATTAAAATTAATGTGCTATTTAGAGCTGGCATAGATATACCGATAATAACACTCGTAATGGACAATCGATTCACCAATTGCCATCAGGCTCTAATAGGAGGATTTCAATCAAATCTAGTTAACCAAACCATATGGTTCAATATTCGACCCAACTATTTCATCTCTATATCTGACCCAAACATAATAGATACTGTGCGACTGAAAATTAAGACCCAAGGAATGAACATGAAAACCAACTCACACGATCTGGCCATAGAATATACAACGATTGATGAATTAACCCAGACCACAGAGGCAAGGACAGTTTCAAACCAACGAGAAATAATCGAAATATTCGAACCAAAACCTTTCGAGGAAGAAATCAAGCCCCGACTAATGAATATAAAAGATCTCATGGTACCTAGACAATGGTTCCTTGAAGATTTAATCCAGACCGAAGAACCAAAACACTTTGGAGGGATAGAAATACAAAACTCCGGAAATAGCCTATATATTAAAAATAATTCAAAACAACCTTTACTTTCAAGAAGCAATAGTGAAAGACAAACCAGAGAGGTGGTTAGGAGATCAGTTACCAGGGAAGGAATGAGAGAACCAGTACTGCCACAATTATTAGGAGGAAATAAAAAATTAAGCCCGAAAGAAATAACCCAAAGGCTCAGTATACCTCTCATGCCAGGATCGACATCTCGGCAAGAGGCTATCGAAGGAGCTGTTGAGTTCAGTTATTAAGAGTAATTTTTCGTAAATAGATAATTATGTACTATCTTACAGGCAAAATCGAAGAAAAGAAAAGAAGTGATTATGTCAGAAAAGACAAAAAGAAGACATACTCTCGAGGAAGCTAGACAAGCATTCCTGATGAATATCATATATTGTATTTTTCCTCTCATACTTTATCTATTTTTGCATATAAATAAATGCTACTCGGGTATTTTTAGTGCCTTTTTCAGGTAATTCGATTCATACAAGGAGATGGCAAGAAATCAATGTTGGAGTAGGAAATCAGAGTCCGAAAAGTTTCTAAAGTGAGAAACACTACGAGACTACGATGTTACAGAGATGGAAAGTCAAATACAGTCAAGGAAATATAATGACCCAGACACGAGACGGACGTGGAAGAAATTTCAATTGAGTTACTCGAAATAAAATAACTATTTAGCGGTTTTAACCGCCATTTAGCGGCCAACTGTGGGCTCTACATGCTGAATTTTCTTCTGTGGCTTCGATGTAATTTGTTGGGTTTCTTAGTTCTTCTAGAATTAGGGTTTGATTTCCGAATCCTATATATTGGCCGTATCCTTGTATTCTAGGTTTTAAGCAGTAGTTAATGTAAATTAGGATTTAGTTTGTACTCGTATTTCATTAATAAAATCAAGCTTTTGCTGAAGGGGTGGCGGCCACAATACCGTGCTCCAGAGGTAAGCCATTGCTTTCTAATCTTTATTTGCTTTTTAGATAGATTTAATTGCTTTCCAGTATAGATTTATTTGCTTTCTAGATTAGATTTAATTGCTTTCTAAAATCATGAGTAGCTAATTAGTCTAGCTCTAGGACGTAGATGAAACTAAGATCCACCATGTAATTGCTTTCTAATGTCTTTCTTCTTGAATAAAAATAAATAAAGACATGATTTTTCTCTAAAAGGATTAAAATACAAGAACTCGAAGATTAAGACTTTGATAGATTATACTTGAATTAGGTTTCTTGATAGCCTATGCTTAGTTAGGGTTTGGGGTTGTTGATTTTATCTTTTTCATTGAATTATCTAAAGATTTAGTTTGTTTTTATGAGAAGTAGTATCTTTGATGAGTTATACTTGCACACCACTTGATAGCTCATACTTAGGGCACTTTGAATAAAGATTAAACTAAAAAGATCAAATTTTTATGAGAGAAGAAGATAATAGAAGTAAGAATATGGTTGGAAACTAGTGGATTCTAGATCCTAGGCTAATTAGAACAAGCAAACTTCAACCCAAAATTCTTTGTTAATCCGTTAGACTATAGAATTAGTAAGAATCGCAAAACACCTTAGATCCCTGTGAGACGACCTGTACAGCGCTACAACGATACTGTACGCTTGCAGTAATTTATCACATCAAGTTTTTGGCGCCGTTGCCGGGGAATAGAGGAAGATATGGAAGTTTTGCTAAAATCATCATCTCAAAAATCATCCTCTAAAATTGAATCTTGTATGGAAGATCTTCTCAAAGCGATTTCTCAAGCTAAACTTTTTATAGATCAACCATCTAATAGTTTGAACGTATCTGACTCAAACGAGCAATCACTCCAGTCATCTTCTGAAGTAGATATGATTCAAAATGAATTAAATAGTTTTGTGCATGATGAGTCTATAATTCAACATTGTTATCAACCTATTTTAGACCATTGTGGCAATAATTATGAAGAAACCAGTGATAAAGAAAATATTTTGCTTGCTAGTGACACATTATCATTTGATTCTTTTGATGGAAATTGTGAAGAAATTTGTGAAGAAGAATTTTTATCCATTCATAATAACTTGACTAATGATAAGTCTACTAGTATGGCATTTTCTTTTGAGAATTTTGATGACAGGTTTGAAGAAAATTTGCATGACAAGCCCCTAACAATTGAGGAAAGGAAGGAACATCAAAAAGAAGAGATCATGGTACCTGATGACTTAAAAGAGCCCTCCAAAATTGAGCTAATGATTCCACAATACCAAAGTGAGTATGTTATTTCACACGTTGATAAAACCAAAATACTTACAAATATGAAAGATGCTCGTGGATGGAATACGAACGATGGTAAAGGTACGCTTTCCAACCTCAAAATTTTATTATTGAATAAAAAAAAGAAAAGTAGAAAAAAATTGAGAAAAATCAAAAATAAGATGGAGAGATTAAATGCAAAACTGACAAAAAGGCTAAGTTCATCCATATCAAAACATAAAAGGACACATTATGAGAGTGGAAAGCGATCAAGAGGTCGTAACCGTTTGAATTTTCTAATAAGTGTATAATATTTGTATAATAGTTTTTTTTTTTTTATTTTACCACCATTGGTTTGTGTATGAGGGCATACACAAGTTTAGGTGTGGGGGAGTAGATTAGGAGATTTTTATTTTTTAGGATTTTATTTTTGTTTTTATGATTTTTTTTTTTTAGATTTTTGGGTTTCTTTATTTTACACTTGGGTTAGTTTTTAGGGTAACTAACTAAAAAAAATAAAAAATTTGAAAAAAATAAAAAAAAACTGAAAAGAAAAATAAATTAAAAAAACCTATGTATTTTTATCAATAGATCAAACTACTTACAGATAAAGGAACAAATTTAGATTTGAAATTGGATAGGAGAGTAGATTGGATGATACACTTTGAATTTTATGAAAAAAATCAAAATCTTAAAAATAAATATTGCTAACAGTAGTTTTGAGGCAAATATACATCTATTTTTCACTTCACAATAGTTTATTAGATTAAGGACAAAGATGATAACGATTGAGTAAGTTTTCTCTCTCTAAACAAAAAAAAAAGAGAAAAAAAGAAAAAAAAAGAAAAAAAGTGAGAATAAAATAATGGGGTGAGCCTAAGGCAATAGCCTCGAGAGTGATAAAATAATGGGGTGCGCCTGGTATTAAGGCAATAGCCTCAAGAGTGAAAAAAAAGAGTATGATCTGAGTAATCGGGTACTTTGCGTCTAAGTAAGTGTAAATATTCGCATGAAAGGTGAAATATTCTAAAAAAAAAGAAAAAGAAAAACGAAAAGAGTATGAACCAAGTAATTCGGTATGTTGCGCCTAAGCAAGCGTGAATATTCGCATGAAAGGTGAAATATTCTTAAAAAAAAAAAAGAAAAAAAAAGGAAAAAATTTGTTATGAGAGAGGAGATGAATCATGAGTTAGAGTTTGAGTCTAAGGCCGAAATAAACTATCACACGTGCACGTAGTTGTATAGGAGCCAATGAATTATCTGTTAGTAGGTATTGAAAGATAGGATTTAAATTTTTGATTAAAATAATAAGTGTATCTGATATGACGCTCGATTTGAAAATTGATAATATAAATGCGTTATTGAGTTTGTATATTAGTGAGATTAATTGATGAAAATATCATAAAAAAAAGATTTTTTTCTTTCCTTTGTATAAAATTTCTATTTTTCTTGATTTTCAGTTATCCTTATTTTTCTTTTCTTTATTCCTTAATCTATTTTCTTCTTGAATTTTGTGGGTATATTCACTACAAACCCTCACGAGACAACACTCGTCCACTAGGGTAACCTAGGGGTTTAAAGGCTTATTGCACGTGCTAAGTGCAATCGCGATTCCTGCGAAAGTGAGTTAGGATTTTTATTTTTCTTTTTAGATTTAGGTTTTGCTCGAGGACTAGCAAAAGATAGGTGTGGGGGTGTGATGAATATCATATATTGTATTTTTCCTCTCATACTTTATCTATTTTTGCATATAAATAAATGCTACTCGGGTATTTTTAGTGCCTTTTGCAGGTAATTCGATTCATACAAGGAGATGGCAAGAAATCAATGTTGTAGTAGGAAATCAGAGTCCGAAAAGTTTCTAAAGTGAGAAACACTACGAGACTACGATGTTACAGAGATGAAAAGTCAAATACAGTCAAGGAAATATAATGACCCAGACATGAGACGGACGTGGAAGAAATTTCAATTGAGTTACTCGAAATAAAATCGCTATTTAGCGGTTTTAGCCACCATTTAGCGGCCAACTGTGGGCTCTACATGCTGAATTTTCTTCTGTGGCTTCGATGTAATTTGTTGGGTTTCTTAGTTCTTCTAGAATTAGGGTTTGATTTCCGAATCCTATATATTGGCCGTATCCTTGTATTCTAGGTTTTAAGCAGTAGTTAATGTAAATTAGGATTTAGTTTGTACTCGTATTTCATTAATAAAATCAAGCTTTTGCTGAAGGGGTGGCGGCCACAATACCGTGCTCCAGAGGTAAGCCATTGCTTTCTAATCTTTATTTGCTTTTTAGATAGATTTAATTGCTTTCTAGTATAGATTTATTTGCTTTCTAGATTAGATTTAATTGCTTTCTAAAATCATGAGTAGCTAATTAGTCTAGCTCTAGGACGTAGATGAAACTAAGATCCACCATGTAATTGCTTTCTAATGTCTTTCTTCTTGAATAAAAATAAATAAAGACATGATTTTTCTCTAAAAGGATTAAAATACAAGAACTCGAAGATTAAGACTTTGATAGGTTATACTTGAATTAGGTTTCTTGATAGCCTATGCTTAGTTAGGGTTTGGGGTTGTTGATTTTATCTTTTTCATTGAATTATCTAAAGATTTAGTTTGTTTTTATGAGAAGTAGTATCTTTGATGAGTTATACTTGCACACCACTTGATAGCTCATACTTAGGGCACTTTGAATAAAGATTAAACTAAAAAGATCAAATTTTTATGAGAGAAGAAGATAATAGAAGTAAGAATATAGTTGGAAACTAGTGGATTCTAGATCCTAGGCTAATTAGAACAAGCAAACTTCAACCCAAAATTCTTTGTTAATCCGTTAGACTATAGAATTAGTAAGAATCGCAAAACACCTTAGATCCCTGTGAGACGACCTGTACAGCGCTACAACGATACTGTACGCTTGCAGTAATTTATCACATCAAGTTTTTGGCGCCGTTGCCGGGGAATAGAGGAAGATATGGAAGTTTTGCTAAAATCATCATTTCAAAAATCATCCTCTAAAATTGAATCTTGTATGGAAGATCTTCTCAAAGCGATTTCTCAAGCTAAACTTTTTATAGATCAACCATCTAATAGTTTGAACGTATCTGACTCAAACGAGCAATCACTCCAGTCATCTTCTGAAGTAGATATGATTCAAAATGAATTAAATAGTTTTGTGCATGATGAGTCTATAATTCAACATTGTGATCAACCTATTTTAGACCATTGTGGCAATAATTATGAAGAAACCAGTGATAAAGAAAATATTTTGCTTGCTAGTGACACATTATCATTTGATTCTTTTGATGGAAATTGTGAAGAAATTTGTGAAGAAGAATTTTTATCCATTCATAATAACTTGACTAATGATAAGTCTACTAGTATGGCATTTTCTTTTGAGAATTTTGATGACAGGTTTGAAGAAAATTTGCATGACAAGCCCCTAACAATTGAGGAAAGGAAGGAACATCAAAAAGAAGAGATCATGGTACCTGATGACTTAAAAGAGCCCTCCAAAATTGAGCTAATGATTCCACAATACCAAAGTGAGTATGTTATTTCACACGTTGATAAAACCAAAATACTTACAAATATGAAAGATGCTCGTGGATGGAATACGAACGATGGTAAAGGTACGCTTTCCAACCTCAAAATTTTATTATTGAATAAAAAAAAGAAAAGTAGAAAAAAATTGAGAAAAATCAAAAATAAGATGGAGAGATTAAATGCAAAACTGACAAAAAGGCTAAGTTCATCCATATCAAAACATAAAAGGACACATTATGAGAGTGGAAAGCGATCAAGAGGTCGTAACCGTTTGAATTTTCTAATAAGTGTATAATATTTGTATAATAGTTTTTTTTTTTTTTATTTTACCACCATTGGTTTGTGTATGAGGGCATACACAAGTTTAGGTGTGGGGGAGTAGATTAGGAGATTTTTATTTTTTAGGATTTTATTTTTGTTTTTATGATTTTTTTTTTAGATTTTTGGGTTTCTTTATTTTACACTTTGGTTAGTTTTTAGGGTAACTAACTAAAAAAAATAAAAAAACTTAAAAAAATTAAAAAAAAACTGAAAAGAAAAATAAATTTAAAAAACCTATGTATTTTTATCAATAGATCAAACTACTTACAGATAAATGAACAAATTTAGATTTGAAATTGGATAGGAGAGTAGATTGGATGATACACTTTGAATTTTATGAAAAAGATCAAAATCTAAAAAATAAATATTGCTAACAGTAGTTTTGAGGCAAATATACATCTATTTTTCACTTCACAATAGTTTATTAGATTAAGGACAAAGATGATAACGATTGAGTAAGTTTTCTCTCTCTAAACAAAAAAAAAGAGAAAAAAAGAAAAAAAAGAAAAAAAAAAGTGAGAATAAAATAATGGGGTGAGCCTAAGGCAATAGCCTCGAGAGTGATTAAATAATGGGGTGCGCCTGGTATTAAGGCAATAGTCTCAAGAGTGAAAAAAAGAGTATGATCTGAGTAATCGGGTACTTTGCGCCTAAGTAAGTGTAAATATTCGCATGAAAGGTGAAATATTCTAAAAAAAAGAAAAAGAAAAACGAAAAGAGTATGAACCAAGTAATCGGGTATGTTGCGCCTAAGCAAGCGTGAATATTCGCATGAAAGGTGAAATATTCTTAAAAGAAAAAAAAGAAAAAAAAAGGAAAAAATTTGTTATGAGAGAGGAGATGAATCATGAGTTAGAGTTTGAGTCTAAGGCCGAAATAAACTATCACACGAGCACGTAGTTGTATAGGAGCCAATGAATTATCTGTTAGTAGGTATTAAAAGATAGGATTTAAATTTTTGATTAAAATAATAAGTGTATCTGATATGACGCTCGATTTGAAAATTGATTATCTAAATGCGTTCTTGAGTTTGTATATTAGTGAGATTAATTGATGAAAATATCATAAAAAAAAGATTTTTCTTTCCTTTGTATAAAATTTCTATTTTTCTTGATTTTCGGTTATCCTTATTTTTCTTTTCTTTATTCCTTAATCTATTTTCTTCTTGAATTTTGTGGGTATATTCACTGCAAACCCTCACGAGACAACACTCGTCCACTAGGGTAACCTAGGGGTTTAAAGGCTTATTGCACGTGCTAAGTGCAATCGCGATTCCTGCGAAAGTGAGTTAGGATTTTTATTTTTCTTTTTAGATTTAGGTATTGCTCGAGGACTAGCAAAAGATAGGTGTGGGGGTGTGATGAATATCATATATTGTATTTTTCCTCTCATACTTTATCTATTTTTGCATATAAATAAATGCTACTCGGGTATTTTTAGTGCCTTTTTCAGGTAATTCGATTCATACAAGGAGATGGTAAGAAATCAATGTTGGAGTAGGAAATCAGAGTCCGAAAAGTTTCTAAAGTGAGAAACACTACGAGACTACGATGTTACAGAGATGAAAAGTCAAATACAGTCAAGGAAATATAATGACCCAGACACGAGACGGACGTGGAAGAAATTTCAATTGAGTTACTCGAAATAAAACCGCTACTTAGCGGTTTTAGCCGCCATTTAGCAGCCAACTTTGGGCTCTACATGCTGAATTTTCTTCTTTGGCTTCGATGTAATTTGTTGGGTTTCTTAGTTCTTCTAGAATTAGGGTTTGATTTCCGATTCCTATATATTGGCCGTATCCTTGTATTCTAGGTTTTAAGCCGTAGTTAATGTAAATTAGGATTTAGTTTGTACTCGTATTTCATTAATAAAATCAAGCTTTTGCTGAAGGGGTGGCGGCCACAATACCGTGCTCCAGAGGTAAGCCATTGCTTTCTAATCTTTATTTGCTTTTTAGATAGATTTAATTGCTTTCTAGTATAGATTTATTTGCTTTCTAGATTAGATTTAATTGCTTTCTAAAATCATGAGTAGCTAATTAGTCTAGCTCTAGGACGTAGATGAAACTAAGATCCACCATGTAATTGCTTTCTAATGTCTTTCTTCTTGAATAAAAATAAATAAAGACATGATTTTTCTCTAAAAGGATTAAAATACAAGAACTCGAAGATTAAGACTTTGATAGGTTATACTTGAATTAGGTTTCTTGATAGCCTATGCTTAGTTAGGGTTTGGGGTTGTTGATTTTATCTTTTTCATTGAATTATCTAAAGATTTAGTTTGTTTTTATGAGAAGTAGTATCTTTGATGAGTTATACTTGCACACCACTTGATAGCTCATACTTAGGGCACTTTGAATAAAGATTAATCTAAAAAGATCAAATTTTTATGAGAGAAGAAGATAATAGAAGTAAGAATATGGTTGGAAACTAGTGGATTCTAGATCCTAGACTAATTAGAACAAGCAAACTTCAACCCAAAATTCTTTGTTATCCGTTAGACTATAGAATTAGTAAGAATCGCAAAACACCTTAGATCCCTGTGAGACGACCTGTACAGCGCTACAACGATACTGTGCGCTTGCAGTAATTTATCACATCAAGTTTTTGGCGCCGTTGCCGGGGAATAGAGGAAGATATGGAAGTTTTGCTAAAATCATCATCTCAAAAATCATCCTCTAAAATTGAATCTTGTATGGAAGATCTTCTCAAAATAATTTCTCAAGCTAAACTTTTTATAGATCAACCATCTAATAGTTTGAACGTATCTGACTCAAACGAGCAATCACTCCAGTCATCTTCTGAAGTAGATATGATTCAAGATGAATTAAATAGTTTTGTGCATGATGAGTCTATAATTCAACATTGTTATCAACCTATTTTAGACCATTGTGGCAATAATTATGAAGAAACCAGTGATAAAGAAAATATTTTGCTTGCTAGTGACACATTATCATTTGATTCTTTTGATGGAAATTGTGAAGAAATTTGTGAAGAAGAATTTTTATCCATTCATAATAACTTGACTAATGATAAGTCTACTAGTATGGCATTTTCTTTTGAAGACAGGTTTGAAGAAAACTTGCATGACAAGCCCCTAACAATTGAGGAAAGGAAGGAACATCAAAAAGAAGAGATTATGGTACCTGATGACTTAAAAGAGCCCTCCAAAATTGAGCTAATGATTCCACAATACCAAAGTGAGTATGTTATTTCACACGTTGATAAAACCAAAATACTTACAAATATGAAAGATGCTCGTGGATGGAATACGAACGATGGTAAAGGTACGCTTTCCAACCTCAAAATTTTATTATTGAATAAAAAAAAGAAAAGTAGAAAAAAATTGAGAAAAATCAAAAATAAGATGGAGAGATTAAATGCAAAACTGACAAAAAGGCTAAGTTCATCCATATCAAAACATAAAAGGACACATTATGAGAGTGGAAAGCGATCAAGAGGTCGTAACCGTTTGAATTTTCTAATAAGTGTATAATATTTGTATAATAGTTTTCTTTTTTTTTTTTATTTTACCACCATTGGTTTGTGTATGAGGGCATACACAAGTTTAGGTGTGGGGGAGTAGATTAGGAGATTTTTATTTTTTAGGATTTTATTTTTGTTTTTATGATTTTTTTTTTTTAGATTTTTGGGTTTCTTTATTTTACACTTTGGTTAGTTTTTAGGGTAACTAACTAAAAAAAATAAAAAAACTGAAAAAAATTAAAAATAAACTGAAAAGAAAAATAAATTTAAAAAACCTATGTATTTTTATCAATAGATCAAACTACTTACAGATAAATGAACAAATTTAGATTTGAAATTGGATAGGAGAGTAGATTGGATGATACACTTTGAATTTTATGAAAAAGATCAAAATCTAAAAAATAAATATTGCTAACAGTAGTTTTGAGGCAAATATACATCTATTTTTCACTTCACAATAGTTTATTAGATTAAGGACAAAGATGATAACGATTGAGTAAGTTTTCTCTCTCTAAACAAAAAAAAAGAGAAAAAAAGAAAAAAAAGAAAAAAAAAAGTGAGAATAAAATAATGGGGTGAGCCTAAGGCAATAGCCTCGAGAGTGATAAAATAATGGGGTGCGCCTGGTATTAAGGCAATAGCCTCAAGAGTGAAAAAAAGAGTATGATCTGAGTAATCGGGTACTTTGCGCCTAAGTAAGTGTAAATATTCGCATGAAAGGTGAAATATTCTAAAAAAAAAGAAAAAGAAAAACGAAAAGAGTATGAACCAAGTAATCGGGTATGTTGCGCCTAAGCAAGCGTGAATATTCGCATGAAAGGTGAAATATTCTTAAAAAAAAAAAAGAAAAAAAAAGGAAAAAATTTGTTATGAGAGAGGAGATGAATCATGAGTTAGAGTTTGAGTCTAAGGCCGAAATAAACTATCACACGTGCACGTAGTTGTATAGGAGCCAATGAATTATCTGTTAGTAGGTATTAAAAGATAGGATTTAAATTTTTGATTAAAATAATAAGTGTATCTGATATGACGCTCGATTTGAAAATTGATAATCTAAATGCGTTCTTGAGTTTGTATATTAGTGAGATTAATTGATGAAAATATCATAAAAAAAAGATTTTTCTTTCCTTTGTATAAAATTTCTATTTTTCTTGATTTTCGGTTATCCTTATTTTTCTTTTCTTTATTCCTTAATCTATTTTCTTCTTGAATTTTGTGGGTATATTCACTGCAAACCCTCACGAGACAACACTCGTCCACTAGGGTAACCTAGGGGTTTAAAGGCTTATTGCACGTGCTAAGTGCAGTCGCGATTCCTGCGAAAGTGAGTTAGGATTTTTATTTTTCTTTTTAGATTTAGGTTTTGCTCGAGGACTAGCAAAAGATAGGTGTGGGGGTGTGATGAATATCATATATTGTATTTTTCCTCTCATACTTTATCTATTTTTGCATATAAATAAATGCTACTCGGGTATTTTTAGTGCCTTCTTCAGGTAATTCGATTCATACAAGCAGATGGCAAGAAATCAATGTTGGAGTAGGAAATCAGAGTCCGAAAAGTTTCTAAAGTGAGAAACACTACGAGACTACGATGTTACAGAGATGAAAAGTCAAATACAGTCAAGGAAATATAATGACCCAGACACGAGACGGACGTGGAAGAAATTTCAATTAAGTTACTCGAAATAAAACCGCTACTTAGCGGTTTTAGCCGCCATTTAGCAGCCAACTGTGGGCTCTACATGCTGAATTTTCTTCTTTGGCTTCGATGTAATTTGTTGGGTTTCTTAGTTCTTCTAGAATTAGGGTTTGATTTCCGATTCCTATATATTGGCCGTATCCTTGTATTCTAGGTTTTAAGCAGTAGTTAATGTAAATTAGGATTTAGTTTGTACTCGTATTTCATTAATAAAATCAAGCTTTTGCTGAAGGGGTGGCGGCCACAATACCGTGCTCCAGAGGTAAGCCATTGCTTTCTAATCTTTATTTGCTTTTTAGATAGATTTAATTGCTTTCTAGTATAGATTTATTTGCTTTCTAGATTAGATTTAATTGCTTTCTAAAATCATGAGTAGCTAATTAGTCTAGCTCTAGGACGTAGATGAAACTAAGATCCACCATGTAATTGCTTTCTAATGTCTTTCTTCTTGAATAAAAATAAATAAAGACATGATTTTTCTCTAAAAGGATTAAAATACAAGAACTCGAAGATTAAGACTTTGATAGGTTATACTTGAATTAGGTTTCTTGATAGCCTATGCTTAGTTAGGGTTTGGGGTTGTTGATTTTATCTTTTTCATTGAATTATCTAAAGATTTAGTTTGTTTTTATGAGAAGTAGTATCTTTGATGAGTTATACTTGCACACCACTTGATAGCTCATACTTAGGGAACTTTGAATAAAGATTAAACTAAAAAGATCAAATTTTTATGAGAGAAGAAGATAATAGAAGTAAGAATATGGTTGGAAACTAGTGGATTCTAGATCCTAGGCTAATTAGAACAAGCAAACTTCAACCCAAAATTCTTTGTTAATCCGTTAGACTATAGAATTAGTAAGAATCGCAAAACACCTTAGATCCCTGTGAGACGACCTGTACAGCGCTACAACGATACTGTGCGCTTGCAGTAATTTATCACATCAAGTTTTTGGCGCCGTTGCCGGGGAATAGAGGAAGATATGGAAGTTTTGCTAAAATCATCATCTCAAAAATCATCCTCTAAAATTGAATCTTGTATGGAAGATCTTCTCAAAGCGATTTCTCAAGCTAAACTTTTTATAGATCAACCATCTAATAGTTTGAACGTATCTGACTCAAACGAGCAATCACTCCAGTCATCTTCTGAAGTAGATATGATTCAAGATGAATTAAATAGTTTTGTGCATGATGAGTCTATAATTCAACATTGTGATCAACCTATTTTAGACCATTGTGGCAATAATTATGAAGAAACCAGTGATAAAGAAAATATTTTGCTTGCTAGTGACACATTATCATTTGATTCTTTTGATGGAAATTGTGAAGAAATTTGTGAAGAAGAATTTTTATCCATTCATAATAACTTGACTAATGATAAGTCTACTAGTATGGCATTTTCTTTTGAGAATTTTGATGACAGGTTTGAAGAAAATTTGCATGACAAGCCCCTAACAATTGAGGAAAGGAAGGAACATCAAAAAGAAGAGATCATGGTACCTGATGACTTAAAAGAGCCCTCCAAAATTGAGCTAATGATTCCACAATACCAAAGTGAGTATGTTATTTCACACGTTGATAAAACCAAAATACTTACAAATATGAAAGATGCTCGTGGATGGAATACGAACGATGGTAAAGGTACGCTTTCCAACCTCAAAATTTTATTATTGAATAAAAAAAAGAAAAGTAGAAAAAAATTGAGAAAAATCAAAAATAAGATGGAGAGATTAAATGCAAAACTGACAAAAAGGCTAAGTTCATCCATATCAAAACATAAAAGGACACATTATGAGAGTGGAAAGCGATCAAGAGGTCGTAACCGTTTGAATTTTCTAATAAGTGTATAATATTTGTATAATAGTTTTCTTTTTTTTTTTATTTTACCACCATTGGTTTGTGTATGAGGGCATACACAAGTTTAGGTGTGGGGGAGTAGATTAGGAGATTTTTATTTTTTAGGATTTTATTTTTGTTTTTATGATTTTTTTTTTTTAGATTTTTGGGTTTCTTTATTTTACACTTTGGTTAGTTTTTAGGGTAACTAACTAAAAAAAATAAAAAAACTGAAAAAAATTAAAAAAAAACTGAAAAGAAAAATAAATTTAAAAAACCTATGTATTTTTATCAATAGATCAAACTACTTACAGATAAATGAACAAATTTAGATTTGAAATTGGATAGGAGAGTAGATTGGATGATACACTTTGAATTTTATGAAAAAGATCAAAATCTAAAAAATAAATATTGCTAACAGTAGTTTTGAGGCAAATATACATCTATTTTTCACTTCACAATAGTTTATTAGATTAAGGACAAAGATGATAACGATTGAGTAAGTTTTCTCTCTCTAAACAAAAAAAAAGAGAAAAAAAGAAAAAAAAGAAAAAAAAAAGTGAGAATAAAATAATGGGGTGAGCCTAAGGCAATAGCCTCGAGAGTGATCAAATAATGGGGTGCGCCTGGTATTAAGGCAATAGCCTCAAGAGTGAAAAAATGAGTATGATCTGAGTAATCGGGTACTTTGCGCCTAAGTAAGTGTAAATATTCGCATGAAAGGTGAAATATTCTAAAAAAAAAGAAAAAGAAAAACGAAAAGAGTATGAACCAAGTAATCGGGTATGTTGCGCCTAAGCAAGCGTGAATATTCGCATGAAAGGTGAAATATTCTTAAAAAAAAAAAAAGAAAAAAAAAGGAAAAAATTTGTTATGAGAGAGGAGATGAATCATGAGTTAGAGTTTGAGTCTAAGGCCGAAATAAACTATCACACGTGCACGTAGTTGTATAGGAGCCAATGAATTATCTGTTAGTAGGTATTAAAAGATAGGATTTAAATTTTTGATTAAAATAATAAGTGTATCTGTTATGACGCTCGATTTGAAAATTGATAATCTAAATGCGTTCTTGAGTTTGTATATTAGTGAGATTAATTGATGAAAATATCATAAAAAAAAGATTTTTCTTTCCTTTGTATAAAATTTCTATTTTTCTTGATTTTCGGTTATCCTTATTTTTCTTTTCTTTATTCCTTAATCTATTTTCTTCTTGAATTTTGTGGGTATATTCACTGCAAACCCTCACGAGACAACACTCGTCCACTAGGGTAACCTAGGGGTTTAAAGGCTTATTGCACGTGCTAAGTGCAATCGCGATTCCTGCGAAAGTGAGTTAGGATTTTAATTTTTCTTTTTAGATTTAGGTTTTGCTCGAGGACTAGCAAAAGATAGGTGTGGGGGTGTGATGAATATCATATATTGTATTTTTCCTCTCATACTTTATCTATTTTTGCATATAAATAAATGCTACTCGGGTATTTTTAGTGCCTTTTTCAGGTAATTCGATTCATACAAGGAGATGGTAAGAAATCAATGTTGGAGTAGGAAATCAGAGTCCGAAAAGTTTCTAAAGTGAGAAACACTACGAGACTACGATGTTACAGAGATGAAAAGTCAAATACAGTCAAGGAAATATAATGACCCAGACACGAGACGGACGTGGAAGAAATTTCAATTGAGTTACTCGAAATAAAACCGCTACTTAGCGGTTTTAGCCACCATTTAGCGGCCAAATGTGGGCTCTACATGCTGAATTTTCTTCTGTGGCTTCAATGTAATTTTTTGAGTTTCTTAGTTCTTCTAGAATTAGGGTTTGATTTCCGAATCCTATATATTGGCCGTATCCTTGTATTCTAGGTTTTAAGCAGTAGTTAATGTAAATTAGGATTTAGTTTGTACTCGTATTTCATTAATAAAATCAAGCTTTTGCTGAAGGGGTGGCAGCCACAATACCGTGCTCCAGAGGTAAGCCATTGCTTTCTAATCTTTATTTGCTTTTTAGATAGATTTAATTGCTTTCTAGTATAGATTTATTTGCTTTCTAGATTAGATTTAATTGCTTTCTAAAATCATGAGTAGCTAATTAGTCTAGCTCTAGGACGTAGATGAAACTAAGATCCACCATGTAATTGCTTTCTAATGTCTTTCTTCTTGAATAAAAATAAATAAAGACATGATTTTTCTCTAAAAGGATTAAAATACAAGAACTCGAAGATTAAGACTTTGATAGGTTATACTTGAATTAGGTTTCTTGATAGCCTATGCTTAGTTAGGGTTTGGGGTTGTTGATTTTATCTTTTTCATTGAATTATGTAAAGATTTAGTTTGTTTTTATGAGAAGTAGTATCTTTGATGAGTTATACTTGCACACCATTTGATAGCTCATACTTAGGGCACTTTGAATAAAAATTAAACTAAAAAGATCAAATTTTTATGAGAGAAGAAGATAATAGAAGTAAGAATATGGTTGGAAACTAGTGGATTCTAGATCCTAGGCTAATTAGAACAAGCAAACTTCAACCCAAAATTCTTTGTTAATCCGTTAGACTATAGAATTAGTAAGAATCGCAAAACACCTTAGATCCCTGTGAGACGACCTGTACAGCGCTACAACGATACTGTGCGCTTGCAGTAATTTATCACATCAAGTTTTTGGCGCCGTTGCCGGGGAATAGAGGAAGATATGGAAGTTTTGCTAAAATCATCATCTCAAAAATCATCCTCTAAAATTGAATCTTGTATGGAAGATCTTCTCAAAGCGATTTCTCAAGCTAAACTTTTTATAGATCAACCATCTAATAGTTTGAACGTATCTGACTCAAACGAGCAATCACTCCAGTCATCTTCTGAAGTAGATATGATTCAAGATGAATTAAATAGTTTTGTGCATGATGAGTCTATAATTCAACATTGTGATCAACCTATTTTAGACCACTGTGGCAATAATTATGAAGAAACCAGTGATAAAGAAAATATTTTGCTTGCTAGTGACACATTATCATTTGATTCTTTTGATGGAAATTGTGAAGAAATTTGTGAAGAAGAATTTTTATCCATTCATAATAACTTGACTAATGATAAGTCTACTAGTATGGCATTTTCTTTTGAGAATTTTGATGACAGGTTTGAAGAAAATTTGCATGACAAGCCCCTAACAATTGAGGAAAGGAAGGAACATCAAAAAGAAGAGATCATGGTACCTGATGACTTAAAAGAGCCCTCCAAAATTGAGCTAATGATTCCACAATACCAAAGTGAGTATGTTATTTCACACGTTGATAAAACTAAAATACTTACAAATATGAAAGATGCTCGTGGATGGAATACGAACGATGGTAAAGGTACGCTTTCCAACCTCAAAATTTTATTATTGAATAAAAAAAAGAAAAGTAGAAAAAAATTGAGAAAAATCAAAAATAAGATGGAGAGATTAAATGCAAAACTGACAAAAAGGCTAAGTTCATCCATATCAAAATATAAAAGGACACATTATGAGAGTGGAAAGAGATCAAGAGGTCGTAACCGTTTGAATTTTCTAATAAGTGTATAATATTTGTATAATAGTTTTCTTTTTTTTTTTTTTTTACCACCATTGGTTTGTGTATGAGAGCATACACAAGTTTAGGTGTGGTGGAGTAGATTAGGAGATTTTTATTTTTTAGGATTTTATTTTTGTTTTTATGATTTTTTTTTTTTAGATTTTTGGGTTTCTTTATTTTACACTTTGGTTAGTTTTTAGGGTAACTAACTAAAAAAAATAAAAAAACTGAAAAAAATTAAAAATAAACTGAAAAGAAAAATAAATTAAAAAAACCTATGTATTTTTATCAATAGATCAAACTACGTACAGATAAATGAACAAATTTAGATTTGAAATTGGATAGGAGAGTAGATTGGATGATACACTTTGAATTTTATGAAAAAGATCAAAATCTAAAAAATAAATATTGCTAACAGTAGTTTTGAGGCAAATATACATCTATTTTTCACTTCACAATAGTTTATTAGATTAAGGACAAAGATGATAACGATTGAGTAAGTTTTCTCTCTCTAAACAAAAAAAAAGAGAAAAAAAGAAAAAAAGAAAAAAAAAAGTGAGAATAAAATAATGGGGTGAGCCTAAGGCAATAGCCTCGAGAGTGATAAAATAATGGGGTGCGCCTGGTATTAAGGCAATAGCCTCAAGAGTGAAAAAATGAGTATGATCTGAGTAATCGGGTACTTTGCGCCTAAGTAAGTGTAAATATTCGCATGAAAGGTGAAATATTCTAAAAAAAAAGAAAAAGAAAAACGAAAAGAGTATGAACCAAGTAATCGGGTATGTTGCGCCTAAGCAAGCGTGAATATTCGCATGAAAGGTGAAATATTCTTAAAAAAAAAAAAAGAAAAAAAAAGGAAAAAAATTTGTTATGAGAGAGGAGATGAATCATGAGTTAGAGTTTGAGTCTAAGGCCGAAATAAACTATCACACGTGCACGTAGTTGTATAGGAGCCAATGAATTATCTGTTAGTAGGTATTAAAAGATAGAATTTAAATTTTTGATTAAAATAATAAGTGTATCTGATATGACGCTCGATTTGAAAATTGATAATCTAAATGCGTTCTTGAGTTTGTATATTAGTGAGATTAATTGATGAAAATATCATAAAAAAAAGATTTTTCTTTCCTTTGTATAAAATTTCTATTTTTCTTGATTTTCGGTTATCCTTATTTTTCTTTTCTTTATTCCTTAATCTATTTTCTTCTTGAATTTTGTGGGTATATTCACTGCAAACCCTCACGAGACAACACTCGTCCACTAGGGTAATCTAGGGGTTTAAAGGCTTATTGCACGTGCTAAGTGCAGTCGCGATTCCTGCGAAAGTGAGTTAGGATTTTTATTTTTCTTTTTAGATTTAGGTTTTGCTCGAGGACTAGCAAAAGATAGGTGTGGGGGTGTGATGAATATCATATATTGTATTTTTCCTCTCATACTTTATCTATTTTTCATATAAATAAATGCTACTCGGGTATTTGTAGTGCCTTTTTCAGGTAATTCGATTCATTCAAGGAGATGGCAAGAAATCAATATTGGAGTAGGAAATCAGAGTCCGAAAAGTTTCTAAAGTGAGAAACACTACGAGACTACGATGTTACAGAGATGAAAAGTCAAATACAGTCAAGGAAATATAATGACCCAGACACGAGACGGACGTGGAAGAAATTTCAATTGAGTTACTCGAAATAAAACCGCTACTTAGCGGTTTTAGCCTCCATTTAGCGGCTAAATGTGGGCTCTACATGCTGAATTTTCTTCTGTGGCTTCGATGTAATTTGTTGGGTTTCTTAGTTCTTCTAGAATTAGGGTTTGATTTCCGAATCCTATATATTGGCCGTATCCTTGTATTCTAGGTTTTAAGCAGTAGTTAATGTAAATTAGGATTTAGTTTGTACTCGTATTTCATTAATAAAATCAAGCTTTTGCTGAAGGGGTGGCGGCCACAATACCGTGCTCCAGAGGTAAGCCATTGCTTTCTAATCTTTATTTGCTTTTTAGATAGATTTAATTGCTTTCTAGTATAGATTTATTTGCTTTCTAGATTAGATTTAATTGCTTTCTAAAATCATGAGTAGCTAATTAGTCTAGCTCTAGGACGTAGATGAAACTAAGATCCACCATGTAATTGCTTTCTAATGTCTTTCTTCTTGAATAAAAATAAATAAAGACATGATTTTTCTCTAAAAGGATTAAAATACAAGAACTCGAAGATTAAGACTTTGATAGGTTATACTTGAATTAGGTTTCTTGATAGCCTATGCTTAGTTAGGGTTTGGGGTTGTTGATTTTATCTTTTTCATTGAATTATCTAAAGATTTAGTTTGTTTTTATGAGAAGTAGTATCTTTGATGAGTTATACTTGCACACCACTTGATAGCTCATACTTAGGGCACTTTGAATAAAGATTAAACTAAAAAGATCAAATTTTTATGATAGAAGAAGATAATAGAAGTAAGAATATGGTTGGAAACTAGTGGATTCTATATCCTAGGCTAATTAGAACAAGCAAACTTCAACCCAAAATTCTTTGTTAATCCGTTAGACTATAGAATTAGTAAGAATCGCAAAACACCTTAGATCCCTGTGAGACGACCTGTACAGCGCTACAACGATACTGTGCGCTTGCAGTAATTTATCACATCTAGTTTTTGGCGCCGTTGCCGGGGAATAGAGGAAGATATGGAAGTTTTGCTAAAATCATCATCTCAAAAATCATCCTCTAAAATTGAATCTTGTATGGAAGATCTTCTCAAAGCGATTTCTCAAGCTAAACTTTTTATAGATCAACCATCTAATAGTTTGAACGTATCTGACTCAAACGAGCAATCACTCCAGTCATCTTCTGAAGTAGATATGATAAAAGATGAATTAAATAGTTTTGTGCATGATGAGTCTATAATTCAACATTGTGATCAACCTATTTTAGACCATTGTGGCAATAATTATGAAGAAACCAGTGATAAAGAAAATATTTTGCTTGCTAGTGACACATTATCATTTGATTCTTTTGATGGAAATTGTGAAGAAATTTGTGAAGAAGAATTTTTATCCATTCATAATAACTTGACTAATGATAAGTCTACTAGTATGGCATTTTCTTTTGAGAATTTTGATGACAGGTTTGAAGAAAATTTGCATGACAAGCCCCTAACAATTGAGAAAAGGAAGGAACATCAAAAAGAAGAGATCATGGTACCTGATGACTTAAAAGAGCCCTCCAAAATTGAGCTAATGATTCCACAATACCAAAGTGAGTATGTTATTTCACACGTTGATAAAACCAAAATACTTACAAATATGAAAGATGCTCGTGGATGGAATACGAACGATGGTAAAGGTACGCTTTCCAACCTCAAAATTTTATTATTGAATAAAAAAAAGAAAAGTAGAAAAAAATTGAGAAAAATCAAAAATAAGATGGAGAGATTAAATGCAAAACTGACAAAAAGGCTAAGTTCATCCATATCAAAACATAAAAGGACACATTATGAGAGTGGAAAGCGATCAAGAGGTCGTAACCGTTTGAATTTTCTAATAAGTGTATAATATTTGTATAATAGTTTTCTTTTTTTTTTATTTTACCACCATTGGTTTGTGTATGAGGGCATACACAAGTTTAGGTGTGGGGGAGTAGATTAGGAGATTTTTATTTTTTAGGATTTTATTTTTGTTTTTATGATTTTTTTTTTTTAGATTTTTGGGTTTCTTTATTTTACACTTTGGTTAGTTTTTAGGGTAACTAACTAAAAAAAATAAAAAAACTGAAAAAAATTAAAAAAAAACTGAAAAGAAAAATAAATTAAAAAAACCTATGTATTTTTATCAATAGATCAAACTACTTACAGATAAATGAACAAATTTAAATTTGAAATTGGATAGGAGAGTAGATTGGATGATACACTTTGAATTTTATGAAAAAGATCAAAATCTAAAAAATAAATATTGCTAACAGTAGTTTTGAGGCAAATATACATCTATTTTTCACTTCATAATAGTTTATTAGATTAAGGACAAAGATAATAACGATTGAGTAAGTTTTCTCTCTCTAAACAAAAAAAAAGAGAAAAAAAGAAAAAAAAGAAAAAAAAAGTGAGAATAAAATAATGGGGTGAGCCTAAGGCAATAGCCTCGAGAGTGATAAAATAATGGGGTGCGCCTGGTATTAAGGCAATAGCCTCAAGAGTGAAAAAATGAGTATGATCTGAGTAATCGGGTACTTTGCGCCTAAGTAAGTGTAAATATTCGCATGAAAGGTGAAATATTCTAAAAAAAAAGAAAAAGAAAAACGAAAAGAGTATGAACCAAGTAATCGGGTATGTTGCGCCTAAGCAAGCGTGAATATTCGCATGAAAGGTGAAATATTCTTAAAAAAAAAAAGAAAAAAAAAGGAAAAAATTTGTTATGAGAGAGGAGATGAATCATGAGTTAGAGTTTGAGTCTAAGGCCGAAATAAACTATCACACGTGCACGTAGTTGTATAGGAGCCAATGAATTATCTGTTAGTAGGTATTAAAAGATAGGATTTAAATTTTTGATTAAAATAATAAGTGTATCTGATATGACGCTCGATTTGAAAATTGATAATCTAAATGCGTTCTTGAGTTTGTATATTAGTGAGATTAATTGATGAAAATATCATAAAAAAAAGATTTTTCTTTCCTTTGTATAAAATTTCTATTTTTCTTGATTTTCGATTATCCTTATTTTTCTTTTCTTTATTCCTTAATCTATTTTCTTCTTGAATTTTGTGGGTATATTCACTGCAAACCCTCACGAGACAACACTCGTCCACTAGGGTAACCTAGGGGTTTAAAGGCTTATTGCACGTGCTAAGTGCAATCGCGATTCCTGCGAAAGTGAGTTAGGATTTTTATTTTTCTTTTTAGATTTAGGTTTTGCTCGAGGACTAGCAAAAGATAGGTGTGGGGGTGTGATGAATATCATATATTGTATTTTTCCTCTCATACTTTATCTATTTTTGCATATAAATAAATGCTACTCGGGTATTTTTAGTGCCTTTTTCAGGTAATTCGATTCATACAAGGAGATGGCAAGAAATCAATGTTGGAGTAGGAAATCAGAGTCCGAAAAGTTTCTAAAGTGAGAAACACTACGAGACTACGATGTTACAGAGATGAAAAGTCAAATACAGTCAAGGAAATATAATAACCCAGACACGAGACGGACGTGGAAGAAATTTCAATTGAGTTACTCGAAATAAAACTGCTATTTAGCGGTTTTAGCCGCCATTTAGCGGCCAACTGTGGGCTCTACATGCTAAATTTTCTTCTTTGGCTTCGATGTAATTTGTTGGGTTTCTTAGTTCTTCTAGAATTAGGGTTTGATTTCCGAATCCTATATATTGGCCGTATCCTTGTATTCTAGGTTTTAAGCAGTAGTTAATGTAAATTAGGATTTAGTTTGTACTCGTATTTCATTAATAAAATCAAGCTTTTGCTGAAGGGGTGGCGGCCACAATACCGTGCTCCAGAGGTAAGCCATTGCTTTCTAATCTTTATTTGCTTTTTAGATAGATTTAATTGCTTTCTAGTATAGATTTATTTTCTTTCTAGATTAGATTTAATTGCTTTCTAAAATCATGAGTAGCTAATTAGTCTAGCTCTAGGACGTAGATGAAACTAAGATCCACCATGTAATTGCTTTCTAATGTCTTTCTTCTTGAATAAAAATAAATAAAGACATGATTTTTCTCTAAAAGGATTAAAATACAAGAACTCGAAGATTAAGACTTTGATAGGTTATACTTGAATTAGGTTTCTTCATAGCCTATGCTTAGTTAGGGTTTGGGGTTGTTGATTTTATCTTTTTCATTGAATTATCTAAAGATTTAGTTTGTTTTTATGAGAAGTAGTATCTTTGATGAGTTATACTTGCACACCACTTGATAGCTCATACTTAGGGCACTTTGAATAAAGATTAAACTAAAAAGATCAAATTTTTATGAGAGAAGAAGATAATAGAAGTAAGAATATGGTTGGAAACTAGTGGATTCTAGATCCTAGGCTAATTAGAACAAGCAAACTTCAACCCAAAATTCTTTGTTAATCCGTTAGACTATAGAATTAGTAAGAATCGCAAAACACCTTAGATCCCTATGAGACGACCTGTACAGCGCTACAACGATACTGTGCGCTTGCAGTAATGTATCACATCAAGTTTTTGGTGCCGTTGCCGGGGAATAAAGGAAGATATGGAAGTTTTGCTAAAATCATCATCTCAAAAATCATCCTCTAAAATTGAATCTTGTATGGAAGATCTTCTCAAAGCGATTTCTCAAGCTAAACTTTTTATAGATCAACCATCTAATAGTTTGAACGTATCTGACTCAAAATCCCTCAAAATCCTAAACATTGGATCCTCAAAGGCTTCACCAGACAACATGCATAAAAGATTCGACTCCTACAGCAAAGATTCCTGGCAACTGACATCAACAGTACAAGATTCCCCAGAGACTTCTCGTACAAGACGTTAACAGTAGAGATTCCTAACAGCAACAGTACAGATTCCTGACAAGACGTCAACAGTGGAGATTCCTGACAGCAACAGTACAGACAAGACGTCAACAGTGAAGATCCCTGACAGAGACAAGACGTCAACAGTGAAGACTCGTGACGAGGCTTCCATAGCAAGATTCTCAAGAGGCTTCTCGTGCAAGGATAGGACTTCTATAAAGGAGGCCTCCGACGGATGAGGAAGACATTGGCAATTCGGCAAAAACATCAGCAAGCTTCTCCAACACCTTTTAAGTTCCTCAACGCCTTCTTCTTCATCACCATCCTCTCTCACCCTCTCATCCTCCCCCATCCGTCTTGCCTGGTTTATGCCTGCCGATCAGACCACCAACAGTTTGTAGTTCTCCACCACCTATATGTATAATTAAGTGTGCCTGAGAGTATTTCCCTTTGTATTTTCTTCTTCTTCTGCTTCAGCTGCACTGCAGTTGTAGTAGTGTGAAATTTAACTGGTAACAGAGCCCGGGGACGTTCCTTTTAGGCGGTAGGGGTCTGCAGTCTGTACAAAGAGTCTCCGGTGTGATGGCTACTATTCCGGTATGTACCGTTTGTTTCTAATGTTATTAAAGCTATCTGTTTTTATTAAATAATTCTCTATGTTTGTAGAAAAAGTCATAAAAAATTCAGAAATTAGAAAATGTTACTGTAGCAAAATCAAGTAAGAAGCAGAAAAACCAAGGAAAATTGGGGAAGGATTTATAGCACATATAGCACTTATACGGTATCAAATAAACTATAATTTTGATCTATAATTTCAAAATCCGTATCATTACTGCCCTAGTCGCACTCTAAGTGTCCCTTACTAGAATTGTGTAATCTTAAAGTCCAGATTCCTAAAGTAAACCCTTTGTTTCCGCGGATAGGCGTTTGTAGGGTGACCCTTAGGAGACGGTTTTAGGCACCATAGGCTACTCGGAGCTAGTTTTCCACCGATATCTTAGATGGCTACCGGCATATTGTGCGATTGCGAGATATGTAGGACAAGTTGTAGTAAATATGACACCACCTATAATGATATATATGGTATAATGAACATCCCCAGTTATTCCAAAAAAAAAATTTGATGAGATAGTTCTCCGAATAGAAAGATTAAAAGAAAAGGATAGAAGTCCCGACCTAACTCCAGAAGCCAAAGAGGATCTGACCCAACAACTCAAAGAAATCTATAAAAAATTTAAGGGTCTATTGAGTCATTATGGATATAATCCCAATCAAGAAAAAGCTGGACCCAGTATCATAGACAGAATTAGAGAGGGCGGAAAGGAAGATAATGATGATAATCCAGAGGATAGTGAAGAGGAAACAACAAAAAATAGCTCAATTAAGGATAAAGAAAATAATAGCCAAAATAATGATGTAGGAAGAACAGTTGAGGAGATCATCCTAAATTCCGAAGAGCCCCTTAACAAAGAGGAAGAATACACGATAAGATTTGACGAGATAATCTTCGCACCAAAACAAGGAAGAATGTTTAATTATGTTTAAGGAACATTTAGGTTCAAGGGCTATAAACAATACTTGTTACAAGCACTACTAGATACAGGGGCCACAGTCTCCTCTTGCCGAAAAAATGCCATACCACTAGAAAAATGGGAACCAATGAAATATCCAATTAAAATAACAGGGATCAGTGCACATAAAACAACTATCCAAAGCAAAGCCAAGAACGTGGAAATTTGGCTTAATGAGAAAAAATTTATTATACCAAAACTCTTATGCTTTCCACATATAAATGGGGACATGGTTTTAGGAAATAATTTTATCGGAGAATACCTACCCATGATCGTAGAAAAACAAATGGTGTCTTTACATCAACAAGTTTACATGCCACTTTTGGAAGGACCTAGATATAAATGTACAGAAGATTTTTCTCCCCCCAAAGGTACCCCAGACAGTGAAAACTCACTGAAAAGATGCGAAACAATTCAAGAGTTAGAACAGACCCACTGGCTTTACAAAACACTTAGTGAAAATTTTAGTGAGAACCCATTAAAGTTATGGGATCGAAGCCCAAGGTTTTGTAAAATTCATTTAAGAGACGACAACGTAATCATTAGGGTAAAACCCATGCTCTATACTAGGCAAGATATAGACGAGTTCGACAACCAGATAAATGAACTGATAAACATAGGTCTAATAGAGAAAACCACCAGCACCCACTCTAGTCCAGCATTTATAGTCAGAAATCTTAACGAAGTAAAAAGAAAAAAGCCACGAATGGTAATCAATTACAAGAGACTAAATCAAAATCTAAAATTCGATGGTTATTTTATCCCTAGGAAGGAAGTTCTGATAAACTTAACAAAAGGATCTAGAGAATTCAGCAAATTCGACTGTAAATCTGGTTTCTGGCAACTAAAAATGACGGAAGAATCGAAACCACTAACAGCTTTTAGTACGCCACGAGGACACTTTCACTGGAATGTCATGCCATTTGGGTTAAACACTGCACCTCAGATATTTCAAAGATGGATGGACTCAATCTTTAATAGTTTAAAAGATTTCTGTGTCGTATATATTGATGACATCCTGGTCTTTTCAAAAACAAAAGAAGAACACAAGAGACATTTAAAAATCATTAGTGACATCTTTAGAAAATACGGGATAATACTCTCTCCAAAAAAGATCGAAATCGAAAAGGAGTCAATAGAATTTCTTGGAATTATTCTAGATAAAGATGGAATTCAGCTACAGAAGCACATCATTTTAAAAATTAGGGAGTTTCCCGAAGAAATAAAAGATAAAAAATAACTACAAAGCCTGCTAGGGCTATTGAATTACGGGAGAAATTTTCTACGAGAACTCACGAAAGAAGAAATACATTTAATAAAGAAACTAAATAAAAATCAAGATTTAATCTGGACAGATAAAGATAAAAACGTACTGAGGCAAATTAAGCAACTCGCCGAGAAGGCACCAGAAGTCTACCTACCAAAACTTGGAGATAAACTAATTTTGGACACAGATACGTCAGAAGAATATTGGGGGTGTGCACTAAAAGCAATTCCGAAAGAAAACTGGGACGAAGAAGATCCACCTCTGTCCCAGAACGGAATCAGACTCAGGAAAAGAAGCATACCACAAAAGATATTAAAATATGAGAGACTTTGTGGTATAATTCTGGAAAATTCGAACCAAATGAACTAAAGTGGATAATATTTGAAAAGGAACTATACACTATAAAATTAGCTCTACAGTAATTTCAAATATTTCTTGCACCAGAATATTTTATAATTAGAACAGATAATAAAGCCGTTAGGGATTTTTTAGTAAATACAAAAAAAACCTCTGGGAAACGCATGCAATGGTATAACGAGATAGCCCAATATTCCTTCGAAATCGAGCATGTTAAAGGAAAGGATAATTTTATTGTGGATTACCTAAGCCGACCTAATAATTACTAAGTAAAGTAACTTATAAATCTATTTGTTGCAGAGAGGTGATAAAGGGAAAGCTATAGCAAATAGTGTTCCTGTTCCAGCAGCGTTTATTGTATTCGTGGGATACCAGCCAGGCATCTACACAAACTGGAAAAAATGCTATGAGCAGATATTCGATTTTAACGGATCCTGTTGCAGACATTACTACTCCAAAGAAGATGCCATCCTAGCCTGGGAAATGTCACGGCAGAACCCATACTTAGGAGAAGAAATTCGAGACCTCACCAATTACATACTCGAGCCAAAAGTAGCGAACTTTCCCAAATTAGAAATCCCACCCCCATTTTACTCCGAAATAAATGGAGCATGGCGAGCCCACCAGAGAGCAAATCTGGGAATTGGAACTCGACGCGCTTTCCGCAAACACATGGGAAACTTAGCAAATCTTGTAATGAAACAAGAATCAGAACTCAAGGCCTTGAAAAAGGTCTGCTCGGATTATATAAACACCCTTAATGAGGGAACTATTAGGGGAGCAACCCCTAGACAGGCTGAAGCTCTAAAAAACATGGGTAAACTTTTAGAACAAGAGTTACCCAGCCCCGCTACAACAAACAAATCAGAGAAAGCACCGCAGTTCGAGAATACAACACTAGAAGGATCACAAGCATGCAACAACACACAACAAGGCGAAGAGGAGATAGACGCGAATGTCGAGGCCGAAGTGGAAATCGACGTAACCAAAGAAGCCTTCAGCAGGGGAGTCTCAGTACAAGGACTTCTAAAACAACTATTCGAAGAAGGCAACCCAGCAGTTGGGTTACTAGGAGAAGGATCTGGAAAGTTCGAATACTATGTTCTATACGGAAAACTAAGAGTGAAAAAATTAGTCCCAAGATCGTATCTGAACCAACAAGGAATATTAGAGGCAACAATTACACCAACAGGATGGGACGACGCTGACATATCCACAAATGGATGGATAAATCTTGCATCCCCAGAAGCTTCAGTATCCGACAATTTTATTAAATTTTTGTAAAAAAAAAAAAAAAAGGAGGCTCCCTCAAATCCTAAACATTAGATCCATGGCTTCAGCAACAAAGAAAACAAACAACAAGCTTCTACAGCAAATATTCCTGGCGCCAACAATACAAGATTCGCGACAGGACTCCCACAGTAAGATTCCAATACGGATCCTGACATCAACAGTACAGACAAGACATCAAACAGAGGCTTCCACAGCAAGATTCTCCATAGGCTTCTCGTGCAAGACGTCAACAGTGGAGATTCCTGACAGCAACAGTACAGATTCTTGACAAGACGTCAACAGTGAAGATTCCTGACAATAACAGTACAGACAATACATCAACAGTGAAGATCCCTGACAGAGATAAGACGTCAACAGTGAAGACTCGTGACGAGGCTTCCACAGTAAGATTTTCAAGAGGCTTCTCGTACAAGGATAGGACGTCTATAAAGGAGGCCTCCGACGGATGAGGAAGACATCGGCAATTCGGCAAAAACATCAGGAAGCTTCTCCAACACCTTTTAAGTTCCTCAACACCTTCTTCTTCATCACCATCCTCTCTCACCCTCTAATCCTCCCCCATCCGTCTTGCCTGGTTTATGCCTGCCGATCAGACCACCAACAGTTTGTAGTTCTCCACCACCTATATGTATAATTAAGTGTGCCTGAGTGTATTTCCCTTTGTATTTTCTTCTTCTTCTGCTTCAGCTGCACTGCAGCAGTAGTAGTGTGTAATTTAACTGGTATCAGAGCCCGGGGGGACGTTCCTTTTGGGCGGTAGGGGTCTGCAGTCTGTACAAAGAGTCTCCGGTGTGATGGCTACTGTTTCGGTATGTACCGTTTGTTTCTGAAGTTATTCAAGTTATCTGTTTTTGAATTGACTATAATACCATCTCTCAACTTGCGTGATTATTATCCTAGTTTCAGTCTAAATATCCCCTATTAGATTTGAGTAACCTTAAAGCCCAGATTCCTAAAGTAATCTCTTTGTTGCCACGAGTAGGCGTTTATAGGGTGACCCTCAGGAGACGGTTTTAGGCACCATAGGCTACTCAGAGCTAGCTACCAAGCGATATCCTAGATGGCTAGTGATATACCATGCATATATGAGAACTGTAGAAGGGATTATAGTCACTTAGAACATTTCTCGGTAGCAATAGATAAAAATCTAACAAATATTACAAGTTTTCGCAACAAATGGTGTCTTTACATCAACAAGAAGGAAATCAAACCCGAAGGGTTGACATGCCACTTTTGGAAGGACCTAGATATAAATGTACAGAAGATTTTTCTCCCCCAAAAGGTACCCCAGACAGTGAAAACTCACTGAAAAGATGCGAAACAATTCAAGAGTTAGAACAGACCCACTGGCTTTACAAAACATTTAGTGAAAATTTTAGTGAGAACCCATTAAAGTTATGGGATCGAAGCCCAAGGTTTTGTAAAATTCAATTAAGAGACGACAACGTAATCATTAGGGTAAAAGCCATGCGCTATACTAGGCAAGATATAGACGAGTTCAACAACCAGATAAATAAACTGATAATCACAGGTCTAATAGAGAAAACCACCAGCCCCCACTCTAGTCCAGCATTTATGCTTAGAAATCTTAACGAAGTAAAAAGAAAAAAGCCAAGAATGGTAATCAATTACAAGAGACTAAATCAAAATCTAAAATTTGATGGTTATTTTATCCCTAGGAAGGAAGTCCTGATAAACTTAACAAAAGGATCTAGAGTATTCAGCAAATTCGATTGTAAATCTGGTTTCTGGTAACTAAAAATGACGGAAGAATCGAAACCACTAACAGCGTTTAGTACGCCACGAGGATACTTTCACTGGAATGTCATGCCATTTGGGTTAAACACTGCACCCCAGATATTTCAAAGATGGATGGACTCAATCTTTAATAGTTTAAAAGATTTCTGTGTCGTATATATTGATGACATCTTGGTCTTTTCAAAAACAAAAGAAGAACACAAGAGACATTTAAAAATCATTAGTGACATCTTTAGAAAACACGGGATAATACTCTCTCCAAAAAAGATCGAAATCGAAAAGGAGTCAATAGAATTTCTTGGAATTATTCTAGATAAAGATGGAATTCAGCTACAGAAGCACATCATTTCAAAAATTAGGGAGTTTCCCGAAGAAATAAAAGATAAAAAACAACTACAAAGCCTGCTAGGGCTATTGAATTACGGGAGAAATTTTCTACGAGAACTCACGAAAGAAGAAATACCTTTACTAAAGAAACTAAATAAAAATCAAGATTTCATCTGGATAGATAAAGATAAAAACGTCCTGAGGCAAATTAAGCAACTCGCCGATAAGGCACCAGAAGTCTACCTACCAAAACTTGGAGATAAACTAATTTTGGACACAGATGCGTCAGAAGAATATTGGGGATGTGCACTAAAAGCAATTCCGAAAGAAAACTAGGACGAATAAGATCCACCTTTGTCCCAGAACGGAATCAGACTCAGGAAAAGAAGTATACCACAAAAGATATTAAAATATGAGAGACTTTGTGGGTATAATTCTGGAAAATTCAAACCGAATGAACTAAAGTGGATAATATTTGAAAAGGAACTATACACTATAAAATTAGCTCTACAGAAATTTCAAATATTTCTTGCACCAGAATATTTTATAATGAGAACAGATAATAAATCCGTTAGGGATTTTTTAGTAAATACAAGAAAAACATCTAGGAAACGCATGCAATGGTATAACGAGATAGCCCAATACTCCTTCGAAATCGAGCATGTTAAAGGAAAGGATAATTTTATTGCGGATTACCTAAGCCGACCTAATAATTACTAAGTAAAGTAACTTATAAATCTATTTTTTGCAGAGAGGTGATAAAGGGGAAGCTATAGCAAATAGTGTTCCTGTTCCAGCAGCGTTTGTTGTATTCGTGGGATACAAGCCAGGCATCTACACAAACTGGAAAAAATGCTATGAGCAGATATTCGATTTTAACGGATCCTATTGTAGACATTACTACTCCAAAGAAGATGCCATTCTAGCCTGGGAAATGTCACTGCAGAACCCATACTTAGGAGAAGAAATTCGAGACCTCACCCATTACATACTCGAGCCAAAAGAAGCGAACTTCCCAAATTAGAAATCCCACCCCCATTTTACTCCGAAATAAATGGAGCATGGCGAGCCCACCAGAGAGCAAATCTGGGAATTGGAACTCGACGCGCTTTCCGCAAGCACATGGGAAACTTAGCAAATCTTGTAATGAAACAAGAATCAGAACTCAAGGCCTTGAAAAAGGTCTGCTCGGATTATATAAACACCTTTAATGAGGGAACTATTAGGGGAGCAACCCCTAGACAGGCTGAAGCTCTAAAAAACATGGGTAAACTTTTAGAACAAGAGTTACCCAGCCCCACTACAACAAACAAATCAGAGAAAGCGCCGCAGTTCGAGAATACAACACTAGAAGGATCACAAGCATGCAACAATACACAACAAGGCGAAGAGGAGATAGATCCGAATGTCGAGGCCGAAGTGGAAATCGACGTAACCGAAGAAGCCTTCAGCAGGGGAGTCTCAGTACAAGGACTTCTAAAACAACTATTCGAAGAAGGCAACCCAGCAGTTGGGTTACTAGGAGAAGGATCTGGAAAGTTTGAATACTATGTTCTATACGGAAAACTAAGAATGAAAAAATTAGTCCCAAGATCGTATCTGAACCAACAAGGAATATTAGAGGCAACAATTACACCAACAGGATGGGACGACGCTGACATATCCACAAATGGATGGATAAATCTTGCATCCCCAGAAGCTTCAGTATCCGACAATTTTATTAAATTTTTGTAAAAAAAAAAAAAAAGGAGGCTCCCTCAAATCCTAAACATTAGATCCAAGGCTTCAGCAACAAAGAAAACAAACAGCAGGCTTCTACAGCAAAGATTCCTGGCGCCAACAATACAAGATTCGTGACAGGACTCCCACAGTAAGATTCCAATACGGATCCTGACATCAACAGTACAGACAAGACGTCTAACAGAGGCTTCCACAGCAAGATTCTCCAGAGGCTTCTCGTGCAAGACGTCAACAGTGGAGATTCCTGACAGCAACAGTACAGATTCATGACAAGACGTCTACAGTGAAGATTCCTAACAATAACAGTACAGACAAGACGTCAATAGTGAAGATCCCTGACGGAGACAAGACGTCAACAGTGAAAACTCGTGACGAGGCTTCCACAGCAAGATTCTCAAGAGGCTTCTCGTGCAAGGATAGGACGTCTATAAAGGAGGCCTCTGACGGATGAGGAAGACATCGGCAATTCGGCAAAAATATCAGCAAGCTTCTCCGACACCTTTTAAGTTCCTCAATGCATTCTTCTTCATCACCATCCTCTCTCACCCTCTCATCCTCCCCCATCCGTCTTGTCTGGTTTATGCCTGCCGATCAGACCACCAACAGTTTGTAGTTCTCCACCACCTATATGTATAATTAAGTGTGCCTGAGTGTATTTCCCTTTATATTTTCTTCTTCTTCTGCTTCAGCTGCACTGCAGCAGTAGTAGTGTGTAATTTAACTGGTATCAGAGCCCGGGGGGACGTTCCTTTTGGGCGGTAGGGGTCTGCAATCTGTACAAAGAGTCTCCGGTGTGATGGCTACTGTTCCGGTATGTACCGTTTGTTTCTAAAGTTATTCAAGTTATCTGTTTTTGAATTGACTATAATACCATCTATCAACTTGCGTGATTGTTATCCTAGTTTCAGTCTAAGTATCCCCTGTTAGATTTGAGTAACCTTAAAGCCCAGATTCCTAAAGTAATTCCTTTGTTGCCACGAGTAGGCGTTTATAGGGTGACCCTTAGGAGACGATTTTAGGCACCATAGGCTATTCAGAGCTAGCTCCCAAGCGATATCCTAGATGGCTAGTGATATACCATGCATATATGAGAACTGTAGAAGGGATTATAGTCACTTAGAACATTTCTCGGTAGCAACAGATAAAAATCTAATAAATATTACAAGTTTTCTCAACACCCTATTTGATTATGAAGTCTGTAGGTTTGGTAGGATAGAGAAAAAAAATAATAAGGTAATAGAACAAAAAGAAATATATATTTCTAAGTTCTGTAAAACTGCTCGAGATAATCCCTCAGAACAATTTGACAAAGAAATAACAAAATTCGACAAAGAAGTAAGAGAAATATTAGGAAGATTAGATCGAATTGATGGTCTAGGAACAAGCTTAAGACAAAAGAAACAGAGCGAACAGATAAACATGATGCAAGTAAATAGGAAATACTCCAGAAAAGAGCATGACTCGATTGTGGAGCTAATTAACTGTTGGAAAGAGCTATATCAGGATCCATGTAATACTGCTCAGAAAAGAGACCATTTAGTAAATAGAATGCAGGAAACTTACCAACAAAATAAGGAGCTGTTACACCATTTTAATTTTGATCCCGAAGTATATAACATAGAAAGTGAAGAAAAGCCAGAAAGCACCACAGATTCAGATAACGAGGACTATGGGATGACTATACACGATGAATATGGGTCTGAACACGAAATATGATTTGATTCTGATAGTGAAATAATACATGTGGGGGAAGATAGCAAAACGGCAATAGATTTAAACAAACCACAAGTAGGAGGGAGTTTGAGAATCGATGATCTAATAAAAAGGAGCGTATCCCAGGGAGGAACCTATCTAGATCTATCCAATATACATTTCAAGGATAAACAAAAGGTTATGATGATTGGGCGCAATCTCTAGCCGTCGTAATCACAAATCATGAAGGATCATGGGACAACGAAAGATTTGTCGATTACATTACAGGAACTTTACAAGGAGATGTCTTGTAGTGGATGAAACAATGGATAAACTCAGAAGAAGGAAAAAGTAAACGGAATGAGTGGGGAGAAAGCGATAAGTTTGCAAGTTTTGAAAAAATTCTCAATGATTTCATAAAGATCATTAAAGAAAATTTATGCGGGTATATAGATGAGAAGTCTCAAGAAGAAGAAGTTATATATGCACTATCTAAAATCGAATTATGCGAGATATGTGAATTCGAAGAATACTGCAAAACATTTTCAAAATACTTCTACAAATTAGATCACGATAAGGCACAGAATTGGCTTGATCCTTTCTTCCACAAACTTCCTAGTCCATGGGATACCAAAACAAGAAACGGATACCCAGACTATTTAAAGCGAATTGAGAAAAAGAATAATTTAGGACACCGAATATACTATGCACTTAAGATTATACAAGACGACTGTCTTAATATAAAATCCTACAAAAACAATGAAAAACACAATAAGTAATTCCTCTAAAAGAAGAAGGTGCTGCGAAAAAATAATTGGCGAAAAATGAAAAATAGGGAGTGAGAAAACGACAAAAACAACATTTAGGAAAAGGTTTCGATGGAAACCATGGACAAGGAGTAGAGGGTTTGACAGAAATAATAAATATATTAGAAAGAAAGATGAATCGTCCACACATAGAGAACCCCCGGCACAAAAGGACAAAAAGAATTGCAGGTGCTTTGTATGTGATGAAGAAGGACATTTTGCTAGGGATTGTCCTAGGATATGAAAGAACGCTCAAAAAATGATAAAATATATGGAAGAACAGGAACTTGAAATCTGTTTGGGTGAAGAAATCGTGCCAACAGATGTCATACTTTATGAACTAGAGGTCGAAAATGATTCAGATGACGAACTAGTTTTCATGATAAATGAAGATTTAGGTCCAATAACACTCCCAGTATCAGAATTAGACAATATAACATTAGGGGATGTGGTTGGAAAAGAAACAGTTTTTAGTCCAGAAGATATCGATAGAATGAAAAAACATCACCTAATAAAGAAAACAGAAATTTACAAAATTTCACGGTTCAATTTCTTCTCTAGAAGAATAATCGAAAACTTTAACGGAAACACAACAGCAAATCTATCAGCCGGAGGAAGAGTAGATATTCCCATCTTTAGTCATGAAAAGGTACGAAGATGGAAAAAGAAGTACCCAGAAATTCGCTATATCCACGTTGACCTGATTCAAATTAAAATTAATGCGCTATTTAGAGCTGGCATAGATATACCGATAATACTACTCGTAATGGACAATCGATTCACCAATTGCCATCAGGCTCTAATAGGAGGATTTCAATCCAATCTAGTTAACCAAACCGTATGGTTCAATATTCGACCCAACTATTTCATCTCTATATCTGACCCAAATATAATAGATACTGTGCGACTGAAAATCAAGACCCAAGGAATGAACATGAAAACCAACTCACACGATCTGGCCATAGAATATACAACGATTCATGAATTAACCCAGACCACAGAGGCAAGGACAGTTTCAAACCAGCGAGAAATAATCGAAATATTCGAACCAAAACCTTTCGAGGAAGAAATCAAGCCCCGACTAATGAATATAAAAGATCTCACGGTACCTAGACAATGGTTCCTTGAAGATTTAATCCAGACCGAAGAACCAAAACACTTTGGAGGGATAGAAATACAAAGCTCCGGAAATAGCCTATATATTAAAAATAATTCAAAACAACCTTTACTTACAAGAAGCAATAGTGCAAGACAAACCAGAGAGGTGGCTAGGAGATCAATTACCAGGGAAGGAATGAGAGAACCAGTACTGCCACAATTATTAGGAGGAAATCAAAAATTAAGCCCGAAAGAAATAACCCAAAAGCTCAGTATACCTCTCATGCCAGAATTGACATCTCGGCAAGAGGCTATCGAAGGAGCTGTCGAGTTCAGTTATTAAGGGTATTTTTTCGTAAATAGATAATTATGTACTATCTTACAGGAAAAATCGAAGAAAGGAAAAGAAGTGATCATGTCAGAAAAGACAAAAAGATGACATACTCTCGAGGAAGCTAGACAAGCATTCCCTGAAGATATTTTCCTGAGTATCAAAATAATGACGCTCGATCACAATGAAAATATAAGAGGAATCTTATCAAGAAATAGAATAGATATTGTCCTAGTCCGGAATAACTATCCAAAACTTTTCAAATTCATGAAAGAAGGAATGTGGGACATCCAAGGAGTCGAATGGGGGCTTGTAAGCCAACTGTGCTACAGACTACGAGGAGAACATGAATGGTGCAAATTACCAGCAATACTAAGGTTTTTCAGCCACAAACTAGCCACCAGCATTAATTATCATCATTTGTTCACCTTCCAAATATTTAGCATGGTTGGATGGAGGGAAGAGACAAAATTTTTCCAGCCATATCAAATATGGATATTTGGCTACCCTGAGCAATGGCAGAAATTTGACCCAAAATACAACATTGAAGGAGTCAATTACAATTATTTATGGTACAGTAGTTTTATTGAGCTAGTTGACAGAGCGAGAAAGCTCATCAAAAATATCATCAACTACTCAGTCATGACAGATGGAAGAAGAATAATCGCCACGAAAGACTATAATGCAAAATTTAGTTTTCCAAAGGGGCAAAAGCACGAGACGATAAAGTTGTTACAAGATATAGCTTTCAACCAAAAAAATTTAGAAATCCCAACAGAGTTCAGGTGGATATGCATTAATAATATATGAAAAAAAAAAAAAAAAGGGGGCTCCCTCAAAATCCTAAACATTGGATCCTCAAAGGCTTCACCACACAACATGCATAAAAGATTCGACTCCTACAACAAAGATTCCTGGCAACTAACATCAACAGTACAAGATTCTCCAAAGACTTCTCGTGCAAGACGTTAACAGTAGAAATTCCTGACAGCAACAGTACAGATTCCTGACAAGACGTCAACAGTAGAGATTCCTGACAGTAACAGTACAGATTCCTGACAAGACGTCAATAGTGAAGATTCCTGACAACAACAGTACAGACAAGACGTCAACAGTGAAGATCCCTGACAGAGACAAGACGTCAACAGTGAAGACTCGTGACGAGACTTCCACAGCAAGATTCTCAAGAGGCTTCTCGTGCAAGGATAGGACGTCTATAAAGGAGGCCTCCGACGGATGAGGAAGACATCGGTAATTCGGCAAAAACATCAGCAAGCTTCTCCAATACCTTTTAAGTTCCTCAACGCCTTCTTCTTCATCACCATCCTCTCTCACCCTCTCATCCTCCCCCATCCGTCTTGCCTGTTTTATGCCTGCCGATCAGACCATCAACAGTTTGTAGTTCTCCACCACCTATATCTATAATTAAGTGTGCCTTAGTGTATTTTCTTTTGTATTTTCTTCTTCTTCTGCTTCAGCTGCACAACAGCAGTAGTAGTAGGTGTAATTTATAATTAAGTGTGCCTGAGTATATTTTCCTTTGTATTTTCTTCTTCTTCTGCTTCAGCTGCACTGCAGCAGTGGTAGTGTGCAATTTAACTGGTATCAGAGCCCGGGGGGGATGTTCCTTTTGGGTGGTAGGGGTCTGCAGTCTGTACAAAGAGTCTCCGGTGTGATGGTTACTGTTCCGGTATGTACCGTTTGTTTCTAAAGTTATTCAAGCTATCTGTTTTTATTAAATAATTCTCTATATTTGTAGAAAAAGTCATAAAAAATTCAGAAATTAGAAAATGTTACTGTAGCAAAATCAAGTAAGAAGCAGAAAAACCAAGGAAAATTGGGGAAGGATTTATAGCACATATAGCACTTATACGATATCAAATAAACTTTAATTTTGATCTATACTTTCACAATCCGTATCATTACTGCCCTAGTCACACTCTAAGTGTCCCTTACTAGAATTGAGTAATCTTAAAACCCAGATTCCTAAAGTAAACCCTTTGTTGCCGCGGATAGGCGTTTGTAGGGTGACCCTTAGGAGACGGTTTTAGGCACCATAGGCTACTCGGAGCTCGTTTTCCACCGATATCTTAGATGGATACCAGCATATTGTGCGTTTGCGAGATATGTAGGACATGTTGTAGTAAATATGACACCACCTATAATGATATATATGGTATAATGAACATCCCCAGTTATTCAAAAAAAAATTTGATGAGGTAGTTCTCCGAATAGAAAGATTAAAAGAAAAGGATAGAAGTCCCGACCTAACTCCAAAAGCCAAAGAGGATCTGACCCAACAACTCAAAGAAATCCATAAAAAATTTAAGGGTCTATTAAGTCATTATGGATATAATCCCAATCAAGAAAAAACTGGACGCAGTATCATAGACAGAACTAGAGAGGACGGAAAGGAAGATAATGATGATAATCTAGAGGGTAGTGAAGAGGAAACAACTAAAAACAGCTCAATTAAGGATAAAGAAAATAATAGCCAAAATAATGATGTAGGAAGAACAGTTGAGGAGATCATCCTAAATTCCGAAGAACCCCTTAACAAAGAGGAATAATACACGATAAGATTTGACGAGATAATTTCGCACCAAAACAAGGAAGAAGGTTTAATTATGTTAATGGAACATTTAGGTTCAAGGGCTATAAACAATACTCGTTACATGCACTACTAGATACAGGGGACACAGTCTCCTCTTGCCGAGAAAATGCCATACCACTAGAAAAATGGGAACCAATGAAATATCCAATTAAAATAACAGGGATCAGTGCACATAAAACAACTATCCAAAGCAAAGCCAAGAACGTGGAAATTTGGCTTAATGAGAAAAAATTTATTATACCAAAACTCTTATGCTTTCCACATATGAATGGGGACATGGTTTTAGGAAACAATTTTATTGGAGAATACCTACCCATGATCGTAGAAAAACAAATGGTGTCTTTACATCAACAAGAAGGAAATCAAACCCGAAGGGTTGACATGCCACTTTTGGATGGACCTAGATATAAATGTACAGAAGATTTTTCTCCCCCAAAAGGTACCCCAGACAGTGAAAACTCACTGAAAAGATGCGAAACAATTCAAGAGTTAGAACAGACCCACTGGCTTTACAAAACACTTAGTAAAAATTTTAGTGAGAACCCAATAAAGTTATGGGATCGAAGCCCAAGGTTTTGTAAAATTCAATTAAGAGACGACAACGTAATCATTAGGGTAAAACCCATGCTCTATACTAGGCAAGATATAGACGAGTTCGACAACCAGATAAATGAACTGATAAACACATGTCTAATAGAGAAAACGACCAGCCCCCACTCTAGTCCAGCATTTATGGTCAGAAATCTTAACGAAGTAAAAAGAAAAAAGTCACGAATGGTAATCAATTACAAGAGACTAAATCAAAATCTAAAATTCGATGGTTATTTTATCCCTAGGAAGGAAGTCCTGAGAAACTTAACAAAAGGATCTAGAGTATTCAGCAAATTCAACTGTAAATCTGGTTTCTGGCAACTAAAAATGACGGAAGAATCGAAACCACTAACAGCTTTTAGTACGCCACGAGGACTCTTTCACTGGAATGTCATGCCATTTGGGTTAAACACTGCACCCCAGATATTTCAAAGATGGATAGACTCAATCTTTAATAGTTTAAAAGATTTCTGTGTCGTATATATTGATGACATCCTGGTCTTTTCAAAAACAAAAGAAGAACACAAGAGACATTTAAAAATCATTAGTGACATCTTTAGAAAACACGGGATAATACTCTCTCAAAAAAAGATCGAAATCGAAAAGGAGTCAATAGAATTTCTTGGAATTATTCTAGATAAAGATGGAATTCAGCTACAGAAGCACATCATTTCAAAAATTAGGGAGTTTCCCGAAGAAATAAAAAATAAAAAACAACTACAAAGCCTGCGAGGGCTATTGAATTACGGGAGAAATTTTCTACTAGAACTCACGAAAGAAAAAATACCTTTACTAAAGAAACTAAATAAAAATCAAGATTTCATCTGGACAGATAAAGATAAAAACGTCCTGAGGCAAATTAAGCAACTCGCCGAGAAGGCACCAGAAGTCTACCACCAAAACTTGGAGATAAACTAATTTTGGACACAGATGCGTCAGAAGAATACTGGGGATGTGGACTAAAAGCAATTACGAAAGAAAACTGAGACGAAGAAGATCCACCTCTGTCCCAGAACGGAATCAGACTCAGGAAAAGAAGCATACCACAAAAGATATTAAAATATGAGAGACTTTGTGGGTATAATTCTAGAAAATTCAAACCAAATGAACTAAAGTGGATAATATTTGAAAAGGAACTATACACTATAAACTTAGCTCTACAGAAATTTCAAATATTTCTTGCACCAGAATATTTTATAATTAGAACAGATAATAAAGCCGTTAGGGATTTTTTAGTAAATACAAGAAAAACTTAGTTAAATTACACACTATTACTGCTGCAGTGCAGCTGAAGCAGAAGAAGAAGAAAATACAAAGGGAAATACACTCAGGCACACTTAATTATACATATAGGTGGTGGAGAACTACAAACTGTTGGTGGTCTGATCGGCAGGCATAAACCAGGCAAGACGGATGGGGGAGGATGAGAGGGTGAGAGAGGATGGTGATGAAGAAGAAGGCGTTGAGGAACTTAAAAGATGTTGGAGAAACTTGCTGATGTTTTTGCCGAATTGCCGATATCTTCCTCATCCGTCGGAGGCCTCCTTTATAGACGTCCTATCCTTGCACGAGAAGCCTCTTGAGAATCTTGCTGTGGAAGCCTCGTCACGAGTCTTCACTGTTGACGTCTTGTCTCTGTCAGGGATCTTCACTGTTGACGTCTTGTCTGTACTGTTGTTGTCAGGAATCTCCACTGTTGACGTCTTGTCAGGAATCTGTACTGTTGCTGTCAGGAATCTCTACCGTTGACGTCTTGTCAGGAATCTGTACTGTTGCTGTCAGGAATCTCTACTGTTAACGTCTTGCACGAGAAGTCACTAAAGAATCTTGTACTGTTGATGTCAGTTGCCAGGAATCTTTGTTGTAGGAGTCGAATCTTTTATGCCTGTTGTCTGGTGAAGCCTTTGAGGATCCAATGTTTAGGATTTTGAGGGAGCCCCTTTTTTTTTTCATATATTATTATTGCATATCCACCTGAACTCTGTTGGGATATCTAAATTTTTCTGGTTGAAAGCTATATCTTGTAACAACTTTATCGCCTTGGGCTTTTGCCCCTTTGGAAAACTAAATTTTGCATTATAGTCTTTCGTGGCGATTATTCTTATTCCATCTGTCATGACTGAGTAGTTGCTGATATTTTTGATGAGCTTTCTCGCTCTGTCAACTAGCTCAATAAAACTACTGTACCATAAATAATTGTAATTGACTCCTTCAATATTGTATTTTGGGTCAAATTTCTGCTATTGCTCAGGGTAGCCGAATATCCATATTTGATATGGCTGGAAAAATTTTGTCTCTTCCCTCCATCCAACCATGCTAAATATTTGGAAGGTGAACAAATAATGATAATTAATGCTGGTGGCTAGTTTGTGGCTGAAGAACCTTAGTTTTGCTGGTAATTTGCACAATTCATGTTCTCCTCTTAGTCTGTAGCACAGTTGGCTTACAAGCCCCCATTTGACTCCTTGGATGTCCCACATTCCTTCTTTCATGAATTTGAAAAGCTTTGGATAGTTATTCCGGGCTAGGACAATATCTGTTCTATTTCTTGATAAGATTCCTCTTATATTTTCTTTGTGATCGAGCGTCATTGTTTTGATACTCAGGAAAATATCTTCAGGGAATGCTTGTCTAGCTTCCTCGAGAGTATGTCTTCTTTTTGTCTTTTCTGACATAATCACTTCTTTATCTTTCTTCGATTTTTCCTGTAAGATAGTACATAATTATCTATTTACGAAAAATTACCCTTAATAACTGAACTCGACAGCTCCTTCGATAGCCTCTTGCCGAGATGTCGATCCTGGCATGAGAGGTATACTGAGCTTTTGGGTTATTTCTTTCGGGCTTAATTTTTGATTTCCTTCTAATAATTGTGGCAGTACTGGTTCTCTCATTCCTTCCCTGGTAATTGATCTCCTAGCCACCTCTCTGGTTTGTCTTTGACTATTGCTTCTTGTAAGTAAAGGTTGTTTTGAATTATTTTTAATATATAGGCTATTTCCGGAGCTTTGTATTTCTATCCCTCCAAAGTGTTTTGGTTCTTCGGTCAGGATTAAATCTTCAAGGAACCATTGTCTAGGTACCGTGAGATCTTTTATATTCATTAGTCGGGGCTTGATTTCTTCCTCGAAAGGTTTTGGTTCGAATATTTCGATTATTTCTCGTTGGTTTGAAACTGTCCTTGCCTCTGTGGTCTGGATTAATTCATGAATCGTTGTATATTCTATGGCCAGATCGTGTGAGTTGGTTTTCATATTCATTCCTTGGGTCTTGATTTTCAGTCGCACAGTATCTATTATGTTTGGGTCAGATATAGAGATGAAATAGTTGGGTCGAATATTGAACCATACGGTTTGGTTAACTAGATTGGATTGAAATCCTCCTATTAGAGCCTGATGGCAATTGGTGAATCGATTGTCCATTACGAGTGTTATTATTGGTATATCTATGCCAGCTCTAAATAGTTCATTAATTTTAATTTGAATCAGGCCAACGTGGATATAGCGAATTTCTGGGTACTTCTTTTTCCATCTTCGTACCTTTTCATGACTAAAGATGGGAATATCTACTCTTCCTCCGGCTGATAGATTTGCTGTTGTGTTTCCGTTAAAGTTTTCGATTATTCTTCTAGAGAAGAAATTGAACCGTGAAATTTTGTAAATTTCTGTTTTCTTTATTAGTTGATGTTTTTTCATTCTATCGATATCTTCTGGACTAAAAACTGTTTCTTTTCTAACTACATCCCCTAATGTTATATTGTCTAATTCTGATACTGGGGGTGTTATTGGACCTAAATCTTCATTTATCATGAAAACTAGTTCGTCATCTGAATCATTTTCGACCTCTAGTTCATAAAGTATTACATCTGTTGGCACGATTTCTTCACCCAAACAGATTTCAAGTTCCTGTTCTTTCATATATTTTATCATTTTTTGAGCGTTCTTTCCTCTCCTAGGACAATCCCTAGCAAAATGTCCTTCTTCATCACATACAAAGCACCTGCAATTCTTTTTGTCCTTTTGTGCCGGGGGTTCTCTATGTGTGGACGACTCATCTTTCTTTCTAATATATTTATTATTTCTGTCAAACCCTCTACTCCTTGTCCATGGTTTCCATCGAAAACTTTTCCTAAATGTTGTTTTTGTCATTTTCTCACTCCCTATTTTCCATTTTTCGCCAATTATTTTTTCGCATCACCTTCTTCCTTTAGAGGAGTTACTTATTGTGTTTTTCATTTTTTTGTAGGATTTTATATTAAGACAGTCTTCTTGTATAATCTTAAGTGCATAGTGTATTCGGTGTCCTAAATTATCCTTTTTCTCAATTCGCTTTAAATAGTCTGGGTATCCGTTTCTTGTTTTGGTATCCCATGGACTAGGAAGTTTGTGGAAGAAAGGATCAAGCCAATTCTGTGCCTTATCGTGATCTAATTTGTAGAAGTATTTTGAAAATATTTTGCAGTATTTTTCGAATTCACATATCTCGCATAATCCGATTTTAGATAGTGCATATAAAACTTCTTCTTCTTGAGACTTCTCATCTATATACCCGCATAAATTTTCTTTAATGATCTTTATGAAATCATTGAGAATTTTTTCAAAACTTGCAAACTTATCGCTTTCTCCCCACTCATTCCGTTTACTTTTTCCTTCTTATGAGTTTATCCATTGTTTCATCCACTGCAAGACATCTCCTTATAAAGTTCCTGTAATGTAATCGACAAATCTTTCGTTGTCCCATGATCCTTCATGATTTGTGATTACGATGGCTAGAGATTGCGCCCAATCATCATAACCTTTTGTTTATCCTTGAAATGTATATTGGATAGATCTAGATAGGTTCCTCCCTGGGATACGCTCCTTTTTATTAGATCGTCGATTATCAAACTCCCTCCTACTTGTGGTTTGTTTAAATCTATTGCCGTTTTGCTATCTTCCCCACATGTATTATTTCACTATCAGAATCAAATCCTATTTCGTGTTCAGACCCATATTCATCGTGTATAGCCATCCCATGGTCCTCGTTATCTGAATCTGTGGTGCTTTCTGGCTCTTCTTCACTTTCTATGTTATATACTTCGGGATCAAAATTAAAATAGTGTAACAGCTCCTTATTTTGTTGGTAGGTTTCCTGCATTCTATTTACTAAATAGTCTCTTTCCTGAGCAATATTACATGGATCCTGATATAGCTCTTTCCAACAGTTAATTAGCTCCACAATCGAGTCATGCTCTTTTCTGGAGTATTTCCTATTTACTTGCATCATGTTTATCTGTTCGCTCTGTTTCTTTTGTCTTAAGCTTGTTCCTAGACCATCAATTCGATCTAATCTTCCTAATATTTCTCTTACTTCTTTGTCGAATTTTGTTATTTCTTTGTCAAATTGTTCTGAGGGATTATCTCAAGCAGTTTTACAGAACTTAGAAATATATATTTCATTTTGTTCTATTACCTTATCTATTTTTTTCCCTATCCTACCAAACCTACAGACTTCATAATCAAATAGAGTATTGAGAAAACTTGTAATATTTGTTAGATTTTTATCTGTTGCTACCGAGAAATGTTCTAAGTGACTATAATCCCTTCTACAGTTCTCATATATGCATGGTATATCACTAGCCATCTAGGATATCGCTTGGTAGCTAGCTCTGAGTAGCCTATGGTGCCTAAAACCGTCTCCTGAGGGTCACCCTATAAATGCCTACTCGTGGCAACAAAGGGATTACTTTAAGAATCTGGGTTTTAAGGTTACTCAAATCTAACAGGGGATACTTAGACTGAAACTAGGATAATAATCACGCAAATTGAGAGATGGTATTATAGTCAATTCAAAAACAAATAACTTGAATAATTTCAGAAACAAACGGTACATACCGGAATAGTAGCCATCACACCGGAGACTCTTTGTACAGACTGCAGACCCCTACCGCCCAAAAGGAATGTCCCCCTGGTATCAGAGCCCGGGGGGGACGTTCCTTTTGGGCGGTAGGGGTCTGCAGTCTGTGCAAAGAGTCTCCGGTATGATGGCTACTGTTCCGGTATGTACCGTTTGTTTCTAAAGTTATTCAAGCTATCTTTTTTTATTAAATAATTCTCTATGTTTGTAGAAAAAGTCATAAAAAATTCAGAAATTAGAAAATGTTACTGTAGCAAAATCAAGTAAGAAGCAGAAAAACCAAGGAAAATTGGGGAAGGATTTATAGCACATATAGCACTTATACGGTATCAAATAAACTATAATTTTGATCTATACTTTCACAATCCGTATCATTACTGCCCTAGTCGCACTCTAAGTGTCCCTTACTAGAATTGAGTAATCTTAAAGCCCAGATTCCTAAAGTAAACCCTTTGTTGCCGCGGAAAGGCGTTTGTAGGGTGACCCTTAGGAGACGGTTTTAGGCACCATAGGCTACTCGGAGCTAGTTTTCCACCGATATCTTAGATGGCTACTGGCATATTGTGCGATTGCGAGATATGTAGGACAAGTTGTAGTAAATATGACACCATGTATAATGATATATATGGTATAATGAACATCTCCAGTTATTCCAAAAAAAAATTTGATGAGGTAGTTCTCCGAATAGAAAGATTAAAAGAAAAGGATTAAAGTCCCGACCTAACTCTAGAAGCCAGAGAGGATCTGACCCAACAACTCAAAGAAATCCATAAAAAATTTAAGGGTCTATTAAGTCATTATGGATATAATCCCAATCAAGAAAAAGCTGGACCCAGTATCATAGACAGAACTAGAGAGGACGGAAAGAAGATAATGATGATAATCCAGAAAAAGAGGAAGGTAGTGAAGAGGAAACAACAAAAAACAGCTCAATTAAGGATAAAGAAAATAATAGCCAAAATGATGATGTAGGAAGAACAGTTGAAAAGATTATCTTAGAACCCTCCAACGGGAAAGAGACGTGTACGATAGGAAATAATGAAGTAGTTCGAAAGACAAAAGAAGCAGTGAGAAGGACAGATCATATTGGCAGACTAGGAACTAGTCCAAGACAACCAATTGACATAATGCAAACTAAGAAAATATACTCCAGACTAGAATGCAACTCAATACTTGAGATAATTAATTGCTGGAAAGAGTTGTATAAAGATCAAATCAGCACTACTCAAGAAAAAAACTATCTGGCCAAGAAAATACAAGACACATACCTCCAGCATAGGAGCTTGTTACGCTATTTTAGGTTTGACCCTGGGATATACAACCTAGTTAAAAATCAAAATAAGAGCAGAGTGTCCCGAGATGATGAGTACAGAACAGAATCAAAAGATAATAGCAGATCTAACAAAAGGACGATATGTGTTAAAAAAGGGTTTAGCGCACCAAGTGATAGTTTACAAATAAAGAAGAATATAAGGAATAAAAACTCGAAAATTATACCACGGAATAAAGACTATTTAAAACTACCTAGAGTTAGGCAAAAGGTCATAATATTCACGAAGAACAAAAAAAACATATGATAAAAAAGAATTTGCAAATCACGTAACAAGGACCCTTCGAGGAAATATGCTTTTTCGCCATAAACAAAATTTATACACAGAAAAGCATATTGAATACTTTTTTCGTAAAAAATTAAGAAGATCAATAATAGGATCAGATAGAAATAGTACAGAATTCTTAGAACCTCCTGTCAAAGAAAGAGTAAAGACAAAAGGAACGACTAGGTATGCAAACAAAGAATTCGATCGAAAAAATCCAGAGATAACCAATACATATCAACTATACAGTATAGCGATTAATAAACTAATGAAAAGGAAATTATGTGAATGGACAAAGTTCATAGATCCTAGATACGGACCAAAACTTGAGCATGTATTATTTAGACTAATTCTTTGGTGTTTAAATTTGCAGATGAATTCGAGAGAGTTCATGAGATTTGGAGATATATATCTCAAGCAGTATGCCACTCAGAGTAAAGAGTCATTCAGAATCACTGAATTTCAGGTAGATTTAGTACAACAATGTCTATTAGATAATTTGTGGAATCTAAGATTAGATCAGCCAAAAGAGAAGGTTAAAGTAATCAAAGCACTAGCCTATTATTTTAAAGGTATTATTCAAGCACCCCAATCACGGAGTTTTATATGCTACGTCATACTTAGAGGACATCAAATAGGAATTTACAAAAATTGGAACACAGTTAGAAGGTTAGTCTCAAACTATGATAACCCAGTGTTTAAAGGGTTTTATAATGTTAAAGAAGCTAAAGAGTATGCAAAAAATAATATTTCAACCTACTGGCATTTCGACGAAAGCCTTATCAACAGAGTACAAGCGAGTCAGAACTATCAACAGAATGTAAAGATTGTCAAGTTATTATGAAGCACTTTAAAAATCTAAAAATACAAAAGGAAAGGTTGGTTGAAGATCTCTGTCAACAAAAACAGTTAACTGAGAGCTTGCAGAAAGAAAAAGAAAAAGAAAAAAAAAGGAGCGCCTCACAAACAAGAGGGAAACAGAATCAAGTACAATAGAAAGAAGACAGAGTCTCCAAAATATGAGAGATACGGAAGCCATGCAAGCCAGACTATTTTTTAAAACAAATGATGAATTATCTGTTATTCCAGAAGAAATCAGACAGAAGATTCACCAGAAAGTTCAGGACAACTTCTATCGAAAAGCCAGAGATATGCAACAGATACTCAAAGAAATTCAAAAAGGAGAGAGAAGATGCAGAGGAGTAACTGCAGACCAGGTAATACATTATGCAAATACCAATAAATGCATCAATAACAATATCTGCAACATTATGGACCTCTCACAACCAAAATGCCAATGTGAGTTAGCTTATAACATCTACAGACTGAAAATATAATTAGGACAAATAAAAACGGAAAAGCTCCATGGAACAGATTATAGTTGGAAAGACTTCTTAGATATGGGATTTATTTCACAAATAATCATTAGCCATCCAGGTCATACAGAGTTACTCCCAGATTCTTTAGCATTCCCAGTTTCAGAAGCTTTCATAGGAAAAAGGCCACAGCTCAAGATAGAATTCGATTCCATAATAGCGGAATACATAAATGGAGTATGGTATCCTACAAAACACAGTGTATGGATTACACACAAACTAGCCCATCCCCTACATCCAAATAAAGAAGAAAGATGAGTAATTTGTGACAGAGAGATCCCTAGACAAATCAGACACTGGAGAGCAAAAACCATAGCATATGAATTCAACTGGCAAAAATATAGCGGAAATAGATTCAGAGTAGCTACAGAAACTGAAATTTACAGAGTCTATATAGACAAAGAAATAAATTGTAAAGTCCCAAAATTTATCAGGTCAGCCTATGAGGAATTAATTCAATATTATAGACAAAAGAAAATGGTAGAAAACAGAATATTTCAGCAAGACATGGCAGATTGGGCAGAAGAATACACGCCATCGGATCTGCTAAGACAAATGGGAGATGAAGGCATACAAAATCTCGACAACATGGGCGACTAGTCAGATTAAAAAAAAAAAAAAAAAAAAAAAGGAGGCTCCCTCAAAATCCTAAACATTGGATCCCCCAAGGCTCCACAAAGAAGACAATAGCAAAAAGAAAACAACGGCAAAAGAAAAACAGGCATCAAAGATTCCTGACAACAACAGTACAGACAAGACGACAACAGTGAAGATCCCTGACAGAGATAAGACATCAACAGTGAAGACTCGTGATGAGGCTTCCACAGCAAGATTCTCCAGAGACTTCTTGTGCAAGACATCAACAGTGGAAATTCCTGATGTCAACAGTGGAGATTCCTGACAAGACGTCAACAGTGGAGATTCCTGACAGCAACAGTACAGATTCCTGACAAGAAATCAACAGTGAAGATTCCTGACAACAACAGTACAGACAAGACGTCAACAGTGAAGATCCCTGACAGAGACAAGACGTCAACAGGGAAGAATCATGACGAGGCTTTCACAGCAAGATTCTCAAGAGGCTTCTCGTGCAAGGATAGGGCGTCTATAAAGGAGGCCTTCGACGGATGAGGAAGACATCGGCAATTCGTTAAAAACATCAGCAAGCTTCTCCACCACCTTTTAAGTTCCTCAACGCCTTCTTCTTCATCACCATCCTCTCTCACCCTCTCATCCTCCCCCATCCGTCTTGCCTGGTTTATGCCTGCCGATCAGACCACCAACAGTTTGTAGTTCTCCACCACCTATATGTATAATTAAGTGTGACTGAGTGTATTTCCCTTTGTATTTTCTTCTTCTTCTGCTTCAGCTGCACTGCAGTAGTAGTAGTGTGTAATTTAACTGGTATCAAAATTTTGCTATGTTCTTCATCGATGCGAGAGCCAAGATATCCATTGCCGAGAGTCGTAAAAGTTTGACTTGTATGGAAGGATCACACCGCATGCCAGAACCGGCTTGCGGCGCTCTCCCCGACTGTAAATGTTCCTTGGCACCCACCACGCCGGGTATTGTTCTCGCCGCCCATCCCGCAACGAGGCGGGACGGGGGCAGCCATGGGTGCCCCGGGGTGGCGGGGTCAGGCGGACGAATGCCGCCGTCCATCCGACCTTGCGGAAGCATTGATGTGTTCGTGATTGTCTGTTCGGGCCTCGACAATGATCCTTCCGCAGGTTCACCTACGGAAACCTTGTTATGACTTCTCCTTACTCTAAATGATAAGGTTCAGTGGACTTCTCACGACGTTGCAGGTGTGAAATTGCCCCTGTCGCCGAGATCGGAACACTTCACTGGACCATTCAATCGGTAGGAGCGACGGGCGGTGTTTACATAGGGCAGGGACGTAGTCAACACGAGCTGATGACTTGCGCTTACTAGGAATTCCTCGTTGAAGACCAACAATTGTAATGATATATCCCCATCATGATGAAATTTTTAATGATTACCCGGCCTGTCGGCCAAGGCTATAGACTCATTGAATACATCAGTGTAGCACGCATGCGGCCAAGAACATCTAAGGGCATCACAGACCTGTTATTGCCTCAAACTTCCGTGGCCTAAGCGGCCATAGTCCTTCTAAGAAGTAGGCCGCGGAGGATGCCTCCGTGTAGCTAGTTAGCAGGCCGAGGTCTCGTTCGTTAAAGGAATTAACCAGACAAATTGCTCCACCAACTAAGAACGGCCATGCGCCACCACCCATAGAATCAAGAAAGAGCTCTCAGTCTGTCAATCCTTACTATGTCTGGACCTGGTAAGTTTACCCTTGTTGAGTCAAATTAAACCGCAAGCTCCACTCCTGGTGGTGCCCTTCCATCTATTCCTTTAAGTTTCAGCCTTGCGACCATACTCCCCCTTGATTTCTCATAAGGTGCTAGTGGAGACCTAAAAGAAACATCCGTCGATCCCTAGTCGGCATTGTTTATGGTTGAGACTAGGACGGTATTTGATCGTCTTTGAGCCCACAACTTTCGTTCTTAATTAATGAAAACATCCTTGGCAAATGCATTCACAGTTGTTCGTATATCATAAATCCAAGAATTTAACCTCTGACTATGAAATACGAATGCCCCCGACTGTCCCTTTTAATCATTACTCTAATCCCGAAGGCCAACAGAATAGGCCCGAAATCTTGTGTTGTTATCCCATGCTAATGTATACAGAGTGTAGGCTTGCTTTGAGCACTCTAATTTCTTCAAAGTAACGGCGCCGAAGGCATGACCCGGCTAGTTAAGGCTAGAAATGCATCACCGATAGATGCGACGGGACGGTCGGTGCACACCGGAAGGCGGACCGGCTGGCCCAGCCTAAGGTCCAACTACGAGCTTTTTAACTGCAACAACTTAAATATATGCTATTGGAGCTGGCTAGCACCATACTTACCCTCGAATGGATCCTCATTAAGGGATTTAGATTGTACTCATTCCAATTACCAGACTCGTAAGAGCCCGGTATTGTTATTTATTGTCACTACCTCCCCATGTCAGGATTGGGTAATTTGCGTGCCTGCTGCCTTCCCTGGATGTGGTAGCCATTTCTCAAGCTCCCTCTCCGAAATCGAACCCGAATTCTCTGTCACCTTTCACCACCATGGTAGGCCTCTATCCCACCATTGAAAGTTGATAGGGAAGAAATTTGAATGATATGTCGCCGGCACGAGGGCTGTGCGATTCGTCGAGTTATCATGAATCATCATAGCAGCGAGCAAAGCCCGCATCGGCCTTTTATCTAATAAATGCATCCATTCCAGAAGTCGAATTTTGTTGCACGTATTAGCTCTAGAATTACTACGGTTATCCAAGTAGCACGTACCATCAAAGAAACTATAACTAATTTAATGAGTCATTCACTATTTCACAGTCTGAATTTGTTCATACTTACACATGCATGGCTTAATCTTTGAGATAAGCGTATGACTACTGGAAGGATTAACCAGGCAGCACACCCGCGATGATGTTTGTGCTACTGGGGTACCCTCCTGAGCACGGGAGGATGGCCCGTCGGCAGGCGGGGCATCGTTCATTCGTAGGTAGCCTAATCGCAATGGAGTAGAGGAGCGGGGGGCAATAGACCCCCAGCCCTCTTGAAATCCACAACACTCGTGAGCCCTGGCGAGTCCTTGACAGCCTATCAGAGTGGACGGCCGCGTACGACTATCGTTCGGTGGTTGTCGCAGACCACCATGTGTGCCTCCCCCACCGCATCAAGCATACAAAGGAGAGCGGTCAGGAGAATCCGACAACATTGGTTTCCAAAGGAATCCGGTTTGCTACACAGGCAACGGGGCAATGCACCGAGGCAGGCGTTGCCGCTAGTGCGAACCATTGAAGGGACAGCAGTGCCGCGGTCGGCTGCGCAGAGGCATGGGCTCACCGGGACATGCTGAACCAAAACCACTCACATGCCGACACGGAAGCTGCCTTGCGAGGCCCGAATGCTCGTGGCAGTCATGCCCAAGCAGATGGCATGGGCAACAACTCACAACTAGACATCGGTCCGCATGCAACGTAGCTCCGCCGAGCACGGAAAATCCGAGAGAGCTAGCTACACCTGGGGGTTTGGCCTTCCTAGGCCACCCTGCAGGCTCCGCTGCAAAAATAGCTAAGAAAAAGGGGCCAAACCGGCCTCCCGAGCACCGAAAGCAAAGCAAAATGGGCCGAACCGGCCTCCCGAGCACGTAAAAACCAAGATAAATGAGCAAAACAGGTTGAAACGGCCTTCTGAGCACTAAAAGCCAACAAAAACGAGAAAAACGGGCAAAACCAGCCTCCCGAGCACCATAAGGCCAACAAAAAAGGGCAAAACAAGACAAACCAGCCTGCCCGGGCCTCTACCGAACATAGCGGGAACTCCGGCGATGGCCGGCGGGGCAAAACTAGCCTCTCGGGCACCTTAAGGCCGGCAAAAACGAGCAAAACAGGCCAAGCTGGCCAGCCCGGGCCTCTGCCGGACATGGCCAAAACTTCGGTGACGGCCAGCGGCGGCGCCGGCCGGACAGTCGCCCCTCGGGGCACACTGCATGGCGGGGTGGGCCGCTCACACGAGCCAAAGGGTCCTTCTCCGCACACTGCATGGCCAGCCCTTGCCATGCCCAATCGGTGCCGGAACTCTGGCGATGGCCGGCGGGGCGGAACTGGCCTCCGGAGCACCTTAAAGCCGACAAAAATGAGCAAAACTGGCCAAACCGGCCTGGCCAGGCCTCCGCCAGAACTCCGGCGATGGCCGGCAGTGCTGCCGGTCCGACAGCCGCCCCTCGGGGCACACTGCTTGGCGGGGTGGGCCGCCCACCCGAGCTAAAGGGCCTGCCCCTGCAATGCCCAATGGTGCCATGGACTGCTCTGGCCATGCCCAGACGGTGTAATGGGCAACCCCTACAATGCCCAGACGGTGCCATTGCTCCTGTTTGCTTGCCCCTTTACTACCTAAGAATAGGTTTTAACCTTAATTAGTCCCATGCAGACTCAAGTGTCTCTGCTATCTCACTTTTTTCAAAAGAGGCTGGACAATCTTAGAGTGGAAATAGTGGCTATTTTTGAGGATGGACCCTCAAGACCTGAGCGCCCTGGGCGCACGGGGGGTGTTCCGCCCGCGCGGTGCGGCCATTTTCCCTCAGAATTGTTGTTCTGGTCATGCCACTCGGAATGAGCAGCCATGGACGTAGGCCATAACTTTGACGCCTGCACCGAATAGCGCAGGAACCCGGCCAGGGGGGTGTGGTAGCCGTTCTGGACATGCCAGGATCCCTGAATCAGCTCGTTGCACGACCGGACCCTGCACGGAGCGGGGCAGGGATTGTTTCGGCCGTGGCAGCAGCTACGAACCAGGCAGTCGGTCCGCTCGAGCCCACATGGGAGGGTGCGAGGGTAGTTCTGGCCATGTCATCTGCCCAGAACCCAACCGTCAGTCGGCCCGAACCCACACGACATGGTGCGCGTGCAATCCAGACAGTGCCATCAACCCCAAACCGGCCTGTCTGCCGACCTGAACCCACACGGCACGGTGCACGGGCTGCCCTGGCCTGCCATCCACCCCAAAAGCGGACCGTCCGTATGCCCGAACCCGCATGGCACGGTACGCGGGCACCCCCGGCCGTGCCCTCCGCCGTGAACTGGACCGTCCGTTCGCTCGAACCCACATGGCACGGTGCGCAGGCAGTCCCGGCCATGCCATCTGCCCTCGAACCTCACCGTCCATCAGCCTGAGCCCACACGACACGGTGCGCGGGCCACCCCGATTTTTCCATCCGCCCCAAACTGATCGTCCTTCTACCCGAACTCACACGGCACGATGTGCGGGCAGCCCTGGCCATGCCATCCACCCCAAACCGGACGTCCGTCCTAGCACGGTGAGCGGGCAGTCCCGGTCGGGCCATCCGCTTCGAATCAAACAGACCGTCCACCCGAACCCGCACGGCACATGCACGGGCAGCCCCTTGCCATGCCATCTGCACCGAATCGGTCCGTCTGTCCGCCCGAACCTGTAAGGCACGGTGTGTGGGCAATCTCGATCGCCCCGAACAGGACCGTCCGTACGCCCTAACCCGCACGGCACTGTGCGCGGGTAGCCCCGTCCATGCCATCCACCTCGAACCGAACCATGCGTACGGCCGAACCTGCACGGCACGGTGCGCGTGTGATGAATATCATATATTATATTTTTCCTCTCATACTTTATCTATTTTTATATATAAATAATGCTACTTGGGTATTTTTAGTGTGTTTTGCAGGTAATCCAAATTATACAAGGAAAAGGTATGAAACTAGAGTTGGACTAGGAAATCAAACGCCGAAAAGTTTCTAAAGCGGGCGAGACTACAACATCAAAGTACTGCAGGAAGTAGAAGTCAAATACAGTCAAGAAAGTGAAGAGTACAAGAGAATATACTTTTGCAGAAGAAACTGTAGTGCAATTGCTCAAGAGTTAGCCGCTAAATAGCGGCCCATAAGTGGTCTTCTCAGAGTAATTTTTCTCGTGGGCTTAATTGTAAATTGATAGGTCTTGTGGTTCTGCTAGAAGTAGGGTTTTATTTTCGAGGCCTATTTATTGGCCAACCCTTGTATTTTGACGATATTATGGATTCTGGAATTTTTGTATGAGATTTTGTTGTTCAATAAAGTTGGGGTTTTTGCTGAAGGTCGACGGCCACAACACCGTGTCCAGAGGTAACCCATTATTCTTGAGATTCTTATTTTCTTTCTGCATAGATTTGATTGCATTCTATTTAGGGTTTACTGCTTTCTAGATTAGGGTTTACCGCTTTCTAGATTAGGGTTTATCATTGTATGAATTAAAATTTGATCATCCTTAGCAAAAATCATGAGTAGCTAATTAGATCAGCTCGAGGATGTAGATGAATCTAAGATCCACCATGTAATTATTTTTTAATATTTTTCTTCTTAAATAAAATTAATAAAAGCCATGATTTTTCAAATGAAAGATTAAAATATAAGGACCCGAAGTTTAGAACTTTGATAGGTTATACTTGAATTAGGATTCTTGATAATCTATGCTTAGTTAGGGATTGGGGTTGCTGGTTTTGTCTTTTTATTTGAATTATCTAAAAGATTTAGTTTATTTTTATATAAAGTAGTATTTTTTGATGAGCTATACTTGCACAACACTTGATAGCTCATGCTTAGGGTACTTTAAGTAAAAATTAAACTAAAAAGATTAAATTTTTATGATAGAAGAAAATAGTAGAAGTAAGAACATGGTTGGAAATTAGTGGATTCTACATCCTAAGCTACTTAGATTAATCTGACCTTAATCTAGAACCTTTGGTTAGTCCGGTGAACTATAGAGAAAGTATGAACGCAGAAACACCCTAGATCCCTGTGTGACAACCTGTACAGCGCTACAACGATACTGTGCGCTTGCAGTAAATATAACACATCAAGTTTTTTGTGCTGTTGCCGGGGATCAACGGTGTTTTTTCTTACTTTTTCTAGCATTTTATGGGTTAACAGTGTGTGTGAGTGTGCAGGAAATAGACATTGTAGAGACAGGAAGATTTAAAGGATTGAAAGAGGCTCTGGACTAACTGGAAAAAGCACAAAGCCAGAGTCGCCAGTTTAGCCGCTATTCAGCGGCACATACCGCCAATTGGTGGCCCAAAAGGTACTTTTTGAACCCAAATTTTCTCTGTTTCTGTAGTTGTATTTCCTGGTTCTTTAGAAAAATAAAAAAGAAATAAAAACATTATGAACAGTAGAAATCACATTTTTAGTTGATCATATCATTCCACCGTTTTATCTCTCCACCACACCTCACCTCCTGCATTAGTTTAGGAAGAGTACGCATACACTCACGGTCGCTGGTTCATGCCACATTGGACCTGTGATCAATTTGGTCGACTTGTGAGATCAGATTTGTTCATGGGAGACAAGATGGACCAGCCGATCCCGATCCTTCAGGATCGATGTTACCGTTGCGTACATCATTACCATCTTGCATCAAACTTCCACACGTAGCGGGTAATCAGTACGAATTAAAACCGCAGTACATTAGTATGCTTCTCAAATTCAAGAAGTATGCATAATGATTAAACTGCAAAATTTATCGGTTGACGCAATTAAGCTCCGCTTCATCCCTTTTGCACTTAAGGATAATACCAAGAAGTGGTTGTACAGTATGCCTACTGATTCAATCACTACTTGGAATGAATTCGTTACAGTGTTTCTCAGGAATTATTATCTTACGCACAAGACGGCAAGAATCAGAAATCAAGCCAACCAATTCCGTCAAGTGCCAGGAGAACCCTTCTGGAAATACTTAGAACGGTTTAAGGATTTATTAGCTCAGTGCCCCACCATGCAATAGAAAAGTGGCGGTTTTCTCAAATCATATACGAAGGACTTGATTACACATCCAAAACTCTTTTGGAATCCATGTGTCAAGGGGAGTTTATGAGGAAAAACGAGGATGAAGCATGGAACTTTCTTGAGAACTTATCATGGAAGACTATGCAGTGGGAGAGTTCCACTGAGAAGCCCAGTATATCAACTTCTGCTAATAAGGGTGGGATCCATAGCGTCGACAGCTCTATAGCTGCTGAAGCAAAGATCGCAGCCCTTATGAGAAGAATTGAGGCACCGGAGACTCCTAGTGCTCAGTCTCCACCAGTGGGTCAAGTGAATCAACTCCAAATTCCCACATGCTTTAATTGCGGAACTCCCAATCACGTTAAGGAGGAGTGTCCATTGTTAGTAAATCCTATGGGTCCCACACTTGAGCAAGCTAACGCTATGTATCAAAGACTCATTAATAATCCATACGCTCCGACATACAATCCTGGTTGGAAGAGCCATCCAAATCTCTCATGGGGTCAAGGGCAATATCAGGGAGCCCCGAACTCCAACATGCAGCCTCCAACCGCTGGTCAGTTTCCAAGATCAAATATGGGTGCTTATCAATACCCAAATGCTTCAAACCATGGGAACAACCAGAATAGACCACCTGCACCAAATCATTCATATCCACAACAGGGGTCTAATAATGATCAAGAAAAGCGACTTCAATCACTTGAGAAGAATGTTGAAACTCTTCTCAAGTCTCAGTCCAACCTTGACACATATATGCAGAATCTTATGAAAGTGTCAACTGACTTCATTCAAAGAACAGATCAGCACCTGCTCGTAAACTCTCAATCTATTAAGAATGTAGAGCAGCAGGTTGGACAACTAGCAAATCAAATGAGTGAATGTGGTAAGGGCACTTTTCCAAGTCAACCCATAACAAATCCTAATGCCAGTTCCTCAAATTTGAATCAGTCGCATGTCAACCAAATTAATGCCATTCACACACTTCGATCTGGCAAACTGGTTGACAATCACGTAGCCATGCCACCTGATTCCACTCCTATTGTACGGCAAGCTACACTCCCTGATACCACGATTCCATCACCACCTCATGATTCATCATCATCATCCCACGATCTACCCACTAGCACGACAGAAGAATCTGATTCTTATAATTCTGATCCTCCTATTGACCATACTTATAATACAAAGGCTCCCTATCCAAATCGATTGATGAAAAATTCTCCTCAGGTGGAGCACATGCTTGAGTTATTCAAGCAAGTTAAGGTCAATGTTCCTCTTCTTGATGCAATCCAACAAGTACCTGCTTATGCAAAATTCTTAAAGGATTTATGCACAAAGAAGAGAACAACCAATGTTCCAAAGAAAGTCTTCTTAGCTGCTAACATATCTAGCATCCTCTCTCAGTCAGCACCTGTAAAGTATAAAGACCCTGGAAGTCCTACTGTCTCCTACACTATAGGGACTACAGTGATTGAAAGGGCTTTACTAGATTTAGGAGCAAGTGTCAACTAGCTTCCTTATTCAGTATACCAGCAGTTAGGACTGGGAGAGTTGAGACCTACAAGGATTACGTTATAGCTAGCTGATAGATCTGTAAAGACACCTATGGGAGAGATTGAGGATGTCTTGATTAAGATTGGGGAGTTTATCTTCCCAGTTGATTTCATAGTCCTCGAGACTCAACCTGTGGTGAATCCACACCATTGTATCCCAGTTATTTTGGGACGTCCATTCTTAGACACTTCCAATGCTGTTATCAATTGCTGGAGTGGATCGATGAGACTTTCCTTTGGAAATATGACACTTGACTTGAATATATTCAATCTAGGGCGCCAACCAAGTGATCCACATGACGAGCCCCTAGAAATGAATATGATCCAAGGGTTGTCTAGTGAACACCAAGAGGAGAAATTCTTTGATGAGCTGAATGGTTTAGTTGATGAGAGTGTATTCTTGGAGACGCTCGATAAATCATCTAATTATATGTCTTCCACTCAATGGAAACTTCCACCTGAGCCATTGATGACTGAACCACGAGTTCAGTTACATCCATCTATTGAGTGTCCACCTGAGCTTGAGATGAAGGCCCTTCCGAGTCATCTCAAGTACGCTTTCTTGGGTGAACACGACACACTACCAGTCATTATCTCTGCAGAATTGACGATGCTCAGGAAGAAAAACTCATATCAGTGTTGAAAGCACATAGGGAAGCCATAGGCTGGAGTATGGCCGATATTAAGGGGATAAGTCCTTCTATAGTGCAGCATAGAATTCATTTGCTAGACAATGCACGACCTACAAGAGATCCTCAGCGTAGGTTGAATCCGGTAATGAAAGAAGCTGTGAGGAAAGATATTCTTAAGTGTCTTGACAATGGGATTATCTATCCTATCTCTGATAGCGCATGGGTAAGCCCAGTTCAAGTAGTGCCTAAGAAATCCGGAATCACTGTAGTCAAGAACGATGCAAATGAACTTATCCCGATGCGTTTGCAGGTGGGATGGCGAGTCTGCATTGATTATAGGAAGCTTAATGCTGCAACTAGGAAGGACCATTTTCCCTTACCATTCATTGATCAGATGTTGGAACGGTTGGCCGGAAATGAGTTCTATTATTTTCTAGATGGATACTCTGGTTACAACCAAATTCCCATTGCTCCGGAGGATCAAGAAAAGACCACGTTCATATGTCCATTCGGCACCTTTGCATACAGACGCATGCCCTTTGGGTTATGCAATGCACCTGCCACGTTCCAAAGGTGCATGGTAAGTATTTTCTCTGACATGGTTGAACGATTTCTTGAAATTTTCATGGATGATTTTTCTATCTTCGGAGATTCATTCCAAGAGTGTCTGCATCATCTAGAGTTAGTTCTCACACGTTGTAATGTGAATCATTTGACACTCAATTGGGAAAAATGCCATTTTATGGTCAAAAATGGCATAGTGCTAGGGCATGTCATCTCGAAGAATGGTATCGAGGTTGACAAAGCCAAGGTAGACCTCATCAATAATCTGCCACCTCCGCGATCAGTGAAAGATATACGATCCTTCCTTGGTCATGCTGGTTTTTATAGAAGATTTATCAAAGACTTTAGCACAATTGCTAGGCCTTTGACACATTTACTAGCCAAGGAAGTACCATTCAATTTCACGCCTGATTGTCTAAGAGCATTTGAGCAGTTCAGGAAGGCGCTGACCACCACTCCTATTATTCATGCACCAGACTGGAGCTTACCCTTCGAGCTCATGTGTGATGCATCTGATTACGCTATCGGTGCTGTTCTTAGTCAACGTATTAATAAGCAGCCACATGTGATTTACTATGCAAGTAGGACACTTAATGACGCCCAGTTGAACTACTCTACCACAGAGAAAGAGCTTCTGGCAGTCGTCTTTGCACTTGAAAAGTTTTGTTCCTACTTGATTGGATCACGAATTACAGTATACACTGATCACGCTGCTTTGAAATACTTGTTAACCAAGAAAGATGCAAAAGCAAGGCTTATTCGATGGATCCTCTTGCTACAAGAGTTTTATCTTGAGATATTAGACAAGAAAGGTGCGGATAATTTAGTAGCTGATCACTTGTCTCGTCTGCCCAACGCTCCAACTAATTTGTGCCCCATAAACGAATCATTTCCTAATGAGCAACTATATGCATTGATGCACGAACCATGGTTTGCTGACATTGTAAACTATCTTGTGACTAAGGAGATTCCGTCCCATTGGTCCAAGCAGGATCGATATAGATTCTTATCCCAAGTAAAATTCTTTTACTGGGATGAACCATATCTGTTCAAATGTTGTCCAGACCAAATCATACGTCGATGCATACCTAACGATGAGATACAAAGTGTCCTCTCTTTCTGTCATGATCTAGCTTGTGGAGGACACTTTGGTCCCAAGAAAACGGCCGAAAAGGTATTGCAGAGTAGTTTCTATTGGCCATCTATTTTCAAAGACGCTGTGGAATACTGCAAAGCATGCACACGATGCCAATTCGTCGGCAAAATTTCACGGCGCAATATGATGCCTCTACAACCCATCCTTGAGGTCGAAATCTTTGATGTATAGGGTATAGATTTTATGGGACCGTTACCTAACTCATTTGGAAACCAATACATATTAGTTGCTGTTGATTATGTTTCCAAATGGGTAGAGGCAATAGCCACAAAATCGAATGACAACAAAGTAGTTGTCAAGTTTTTGAAAGAGAAAATATTTTCTCGATTTGGCGTTCCTCGAGCTATTATTAGCGATAATGGTACCCATTTCACCAACCGGTCATTTGAGGCGCTTATGCGGAAATATTCCATTACCCACAAGTTAGCCACACCATATCATCCACAAACTAGTGGGCAAGTGGAAGTTTCCAATCGCCAAATCAAACTGATTTTGGAGAAAACAGTGAATCATAATAGAAAAGATTGGTCTTGTAAGCTAGCTGATGCATTATGGGCTTACCGTACTGCTTACAAGACTAATCTAGGCATGTCTCCATATCATTTGATATTTGGAAAAGCGTGTCATTTACCGGTGGAGCTTGAGCATAAAGCTTTATGGGCAATCAAATTTCTAAATTTTGAGCTTGAAAAAGCTGGCGAGCAGCGGAGATTACAAATTAATGAGCTTGATGAGATAAGACGGGATGTATATGAGAGTGCCAAGATTTATAAAGAGAAAACAAAAGTGTTTCATGACAAAGCAATCATTCGCAACCTAGACAAAAAGTTCTCTTATATAATTCGATGCTACATTTATTCCCAGGAAAATTGAGGTCAAGATGGAGTGGACCGTACATAGTACGGACAGTGCACCATCACGGTGCAGTTGATCTCGAGGATCCTGAAAATGGTAATTTATTCAAAGTAAACAGTCACCGATTAAAACCATTTTTAGAATCTCGAGTGAGCGATAACGTAGAGGTCATGACACTCCACGATCCAATCTATGCATAAAGGCATGTAGTCATGTGTATAATAGCATGTATATTATGTTACTAACATGATGTAGGGTTTTAAAGTAAAATTAGAGAAAGATGAGGAGCTGACTGTAAATTTCCATGCCTATATAAACCCAAGCAGCCCTCATCTTCCCCAAATCATTTCTTCCAAAACCCTAGCTGCCCCCCTTCCTTCCCCACTTCCTCCTTTGGTTTTTGCTTCTCTCTTTGCAGGACAGTGTATAATCGTCAGGATTTTCGCTGACCAGTGTTCTACAACATTCATCTCACCATCGTAGAGACTCTCCCCGAAGCTCTCGGCCAGAATTGACCACAGAACCGCCAAACAACGGTGTAAACCGCTATTCAGCAGTCAAATTGTGGAGTTTCCCCCTGAAACTTCAGGGGAGGTACTATTTCTCTCTTCTACATTTATTGTGTTGATCAGATTGCAAATTGATAATTACAGTACGATATCATGGGTAGATTTGTTTGTGCGAATTTTTTGGAGAAATTTTTGCGGCATTTAGTGTTTATTTTGCCGCTGCAATCGAAACTCTGGATTGGAATTACCTCATTTATTCATCTAATGCATTCTATATCCCAGAGCTGGTGGAGGAATTTTATGCGAGTTTTGCGAAATTTGACATTTCGGACGATCACAAACCATAAACCTCCATTTGCGCAGCCAATTAAATGAACGCAGTGGCCATCTCGGCTTCTACGGGTATCTTCCTTCACACCGGGAATCACACTCCCGGTAGGATTGAGGATTATCTTATACGGATGGTCCCAAACTGCAAAATAACACGTGATAAAGGGATCAGCAGCAAAACACTCTATCGCAATATTCACGTAACTTGCCGCTGGGTCAACACTATTGTTATGGGCATTACACATATGTCGTCTTTTTACACGCCCACACTTTATATTGTTGACTGTATTATGCGTCAAGATTATCACTTCTGTATGTGCACACAGCTACTCGACACTATTATTGATGCTAAGATGCGGTCGATGACTAGTTTGCCTTTGCTGTGTTTAATTACACAGTTGTGTCGCAAGTTTATATCTAGTGCCGAATTTGACGCATACGCACCCTCACGCGTGTTGATCACTACCGAACATATTTCAGTGACATATCATGCTGCTGTTCCAGAAGATTGGAACAGACATGCTGATAACGAGAATATATATGCCACTGACTTGACACAAGAGGAGGAGGATGATGCCGTCTTTGACCAAGACTTGCCAGCTGATCCCACTGAGCAAATCAACGTCGTCTGGCAAGGTCTTGGAAAAATTTGGCACCGGTTGAAACATATTGATAGGGGTGAGTCTTCTACAGCACGAGCACGTCCTGCACCTGGTAAGTCTAGTAGAAGGTAAAGAAGATGACACCAATGATTTGTGTATGAGGGCATACACAAGTTTAGGTGTGGGGGAGTGTATTGGGAGATTTTTATTTTATTTTATTTTTTTATTTTTTTAATTTTTTTTAGGATTTTATTTTTATTTTTTTTAGGTTTTTGGGTTTCTTTATTTTACATTTTTGGTAGTTTTTAGGGTGACCAACAAAAAGATTAAAAAGATAAATTTTTTTTTTTCATCAATAGATCAAACTAATTACAGATAAAGGAACAAAATTTAGATTTGAAATTGGATATGAGAGTAGATTGGATGATACACTTTGAATTTTATAAAAAAAGATTAAAATCCGAAAAATAAATATCACTAACAGTAGTTTTGAGCCAATTATACATCTATTTTTTACTTCACAATAGTTTATTAGGTTAAGGATAAAGATAATAACGAATGAGCAAGTCTTCTCTCTAAAAAGAAAAGGTGAGAATAAAATAATGGGGTGCGCCTGGTATTAAGGCAATAGCCTCAAGAGTGAAAAAAAAAAGAGTATGATCCAAATAATCGGGTATTTTGCGCCTAGGCGAGCGTGAATATTCGCTTGAAAGGTGAAATATTCTTATAAAGAAAGAAAAAAAAAGAGTATGAACTAAGTAATCTGGTATTTTGCGCCTAAGCAAGCGTGAATACTCACATGAAAGGTGAAATATTCTTTAAAAAAAAAAAAGAGAAATTTTTTTTTTTTTTATGAGAGAGGAGATGAATCATGAGTTAGAGTTGGAGTCCAAAAATCAAAGTAGACTATCTCACATATGCATGCAGATGTATAGGAGCCAATAAATTATCTGTTAGTAGGTATTAAAAGATAAGATTTAAATTTTTGATTAAAATAATAAGTATATCTGATATGATGCTCGATTTAAAAATTGATAATCTAAATGCGTTTTTAAGTTTGTATATTAGTGAGACCAATTGACGAAAATATAAAAAAAAAAGATTTTTTCTTTCTTTTGTATAAAATTTTTATTTTTCTTGATTTTCGGTTATCCTTATTTTTCTTTTCTTTATTCCTTAATCTATCTTCTTCTTGAATTTTGTGGGTATATTCACTACAAACTCTCACGAGACACAACTCGTCCATTAGGGTAACCTAGGGGTTTAAAGGCTTGTTGCACGTGCTAAGTGCAATCGCGATTCCTGTGAAAGTGAGTTAGGATTTTTGTTTTTCTTTTTAGTTTTAGGTTTTGCTCGAGGACTAGTAAAAGATAGGTGTGGGAGTGTGATGAATATCATATATTATATTTTTCCTCTTATAATTTATCTATTTTTGTATATAAATAAATGCTACTTGGGTATTTTTAGTGTCTTTTGCAGGTAATCCAAATTATACAAGGAAAAGGCATGAAACCAGAGTTGGACTAGAAAATCAAACGCCGAAAAGTTTCTAAAGCGGGCGAGACTACAACATCAAAGTACTGCAGGAACTAGAAGTCAAATACAGTCAAGAAAGTGAAGAGTACAAGAGAAGATATTTCTGCAGAAGAAACTGTAGTGCAATTGCTCAAGACTTAGCTGCTAAAGAGCGGTGTTAGCCGCTAAATAGCGGCCCATAAGTGGTCTTCTCAGAGTAAGTTTTGTCGTAGGCTTAATTGTAAATTGATAGGTCTTGTGGTTCTGCTAGAAGTAGGGTTTTATTTCCGAGGCCTATTTATTGGCCAACCCTTGTATTTTGATGATATTCTGGATTCTGGAATTTTTGTATGCGATTTTTCTGTTCAATAAAGTTGGGGGTTTTTCTGAAGGTCGACGGCCACAACACCGTGTCCAGAGGTAACCCATTGTTCTTGAGATTCTTATTTTCTTTTTGCATAGATTTGATTTCATTCTATTTAGGGTTTACTGCTTTTTAGATTAGGGTTTACCGCTTTCTAGATTAGGGTTTATCATTGTATGAATTAAAATTTGATCTTCCTTAGCAAAAATCATGAGTAGCTAATTAAATCAGCTCTAGGATGTAGATGAAGCTAAGATCCACCATGTAATTATTTTCTAATATTTTTCTTCTTAAATAAAATTAATAAAAGCCATGATTTTTCAAATGAAAGATTAAAATATAAGGACCCGAAGTTTAAAACTTTGATAGGTTATACTTGAATTAGGATTCTTGATAATCTATGCTTAGTTAGGGATTGGGGTTGCTGGTTTTATCTTTTTATTTGAATTATCCAAAAGATTTAGTTTATTTTTGTATGAAGTAGCATCTTTTGATGAGCTATACTTGCACAACACTTGTTAACTCATGCTTAGGGCACTTTAAGTAAAAATTAAACTAAAAAGATTAAATTTTTATGATAGAAGAAAATAGTAGAAGTAAGAACATGGTTCGAAATTAGTGGATTCTATATTCTAGGCTACTTAGATTAATCCGACCTCAATCTAGAACCTTTGGTTAGTCCGGTGAACTATAGAGAAAGTAAGAACGCAGAAACACACTAGATCCCTGTGAGACGACCTATACAGTACTACAACGATACTGTGCGCTTGCAGAAAATATAACACATCAGCGTGCAGTGCCATCCGCCCTGAATCGGACCGTCTGCCCGCCCGAACGCACAAGGCACGGTGTGCAGGCAATCCCGACCGCCCCGAATCGGACCGTCCGTCCTCCTGATCTCGCACGACACGGTGCGTGGTCAGCCCTGGCCATGCCATCCGCCCCGACCAATTCCGTCCTCTGCTCGAACCCACAAGGCACGGTGCGTGAGCAGTCCCGACCGCCCTGAACCTGCAAGACACGGTGCGCTGGCCGTCCTGAACACCCTGAACCGGACATTCTGTCCGCCGAGACCGACACGGTACAGTGCAGAGGTAGTCTCGTCCACCCCGAACTGGGCCATCCGTTTGTCTGAACCGACACGGCATGGTGCGCCGGCATTCCCACACATGCCATCCTCCCCGAACTGGACAGTCGGTCCGCACGTACGACACGGCATGGTGAGTGGGCAGTAACAGCCGTGCCAACCGCCACAAACGGTACCGTCGGTCTGCCCGACCTCGCTCGGAACTATGCGCCCGTGCATCAGCCCCGAACCGGACCGTCCGTACGCCTAATCCCGCATGGCACTGTGTGCTGGCAGCCCTGTCCGTTCCATCCTCTCCAAACCGGACCGTGCGTATGGCTGAACTCGCACGGCACGGTGCGCGGGCAATGCCATCCGCCCCGAAATGGACCGTCCGCCCGCCCGAACGCGCAAGGCACGATGCGTGGGCAGTCCTGACCACCCCTAATCAGACAATCCGTCTGTCGGATCCCGCACGGCACCGTGCGCGAGCAGCACCAGCCATGCCATCCGCCTCGAACCAGTTCGTCCGCCCGCCCTTAACTGCAAAGCCTGGCGTACGGACCGTCCGACCACCCAAACCCACAAGGTACGGTGCATGGACCATCCCCACCGCCCCGAACTGGATCGTCCGTCCGCGCGAACCCGCACGGCACTGTGCACAGGCAGTCCATTCTGTAATATCTGTCCCGAACAAGACCGTCCGTCCGACCGAACCGTACGACACGGTGCGAGGATAGACCCAGCCGTGCCATCCGCCCCGAACCGGACCAACCATCCGCATGAACAAGCACGGCACGGTGCGTGGGCAGTCCTGGCTGAGCCATCCGCCCCGAACTGGGCCATCCGTTCGTCTAAACTGGCATGGCACGGTACGCAAGCAGTCCTGGCTGAGCCATCCGCCCCTATTCGAACAGTCGGTCCACCCATACAGCATGGCACGGTGAGCGGGCAGTACCGTCCGTGCCATCCACCCCGAACCGGGTCCTCGGTCTGCCCGAACCAGCACAGAACAATGCACTGGCAGTCTTGGGTGTGCCATCGGCCTCAAACCGGACCGTCCGTCTGCTCAAACCCATACGACACTGTGCGCGGGCAGTCCCGGATGTGCCATTCGCCCCCATCGGACCGTCTATACGCCCGAACCCATCGGCACGGTGTGCGGGCATGGCCATCCACCCTGAACCAAACCGTTCACCCGCCCGCCCGAATGTGCGCAGAGCGACAAGAGGCATGACACCCAGGCAGGCGTGCCCTCGGCCGAATAGCCTCAGGTGCAACTTGCGTTCAAAGACTTAATGGTTCACGAGATTCTACAATTCACACCAAGTATAGCATTTTGCTACGTTCTTCATCGATGCGAGAGCCAAGATATCCATTGTCGAGAGTCGTAAAAGTTTGACTTGTATGGAAGGATTGCACTACACGCTAGAACCGGCTTGCGACGCTCTCCTCGACTGTGAATGTTCCTTGGCGCCCACCGTGCTGGGTATTGTTCCCGCCGCCCGTCCCGCAACGACGCGGGATGGGGCGGTCATGGCTACCCCAGGGTGGTGGGGGCAGATGGGCAAATGCCGCCGTCCCTCCGCCCATGTGGGAGCATTGATGGGTTCGCGATTGTCCATTCGGGCCTCGACAATGATCCTTCCATAGGTTCACCTACGGAAACCTTGTTATGACTTCTCCTTCCTCTAAATGATAAGGTTCAGTGGACTTCTCGCGACATCGCGGGCGGCGAACCGCCCCCTCGCTGTGATCCGTACACTTTACCAGACCATTTAATCGTTAGGAGTGACGGGTGGTGTGTACAAAGGGCAGGGATGTACTCAACGCGAGCTGATGACTCGCACTTACTAGGAATTCCTCGTTGAAGGCCAACAATTGTAATGATCTATCCCCATCACGATAAAATTTTTGAAGATTACCCTGGTCTGTCAGCCAAGGCTATAAACTCGTTGAATACATCAGTGTAGCGCACGTGCGGCCCTGAACATCTAAGGGCATCATAGACCTGTTATTGCCTCAAACTTCTATGGCCTAAGCAGCCATAGTCCCTCTAAGAAGCTAGCCACGGAGGATGCCTCCTCGTAGCTAGTTAGCACGCTGAGGTCTCGTTCGTTAACGGAATTAACCAGACAAATCGCTCCACCAACTAAGAACGGCCATGCACCACCACCCATAGAATCAAGAACGAGCTCTCAGTCTCTCAATCCTTACTATGTCAGGACCTAGTAAGTTTCCCAGTGTTGATTCAAATTAAGCTGCAGGCTCCACTCCTGGTGGTGCCCTACCATCAATTCCTTTAAGTTTCAGCCTTGCAACCATACTCCCCCCGGAACCCAAAAGCTTTCATTTCTCATAAGGTGCTTGTGGAGTCCTAAAAGCAACATCCACCGATCCCTGATCGGCATCGTTTATGGTTGAGACTAGGATGGTATCTGATCGTTAAGGCTAGGAACTCATTGCCGGTAGAAGGGACGGGATGGCCAGTGCACACTGAAAGGCGGACCGGCCGGAATGAACTCGTTGAATACACTGCATGGCCTGCCCCTGCCATGCGCAGGCACTGCCGGAACTTCAGTGATGGCCGGCGGGGCAGAACCGGCCTCCGGAGCACCATAAAGCCGACTAAAACGAGCGAAACGGGCCAAACCTGACTGCTCTGACTGCTCGAGCCTCCGTCGGACATGGCCGGAACTCCAGCGATGGCCGACGGTGCCGCCGGCTAGACAGCCATCCCCCAGGGCACACTGCGTGGCGGGGTGGGCCGCCCACCCGAGCCAAAGGGGCCTGCCCCTGCAATGCCCAAACGGTGTCGTGGCCTGCCCATGCCCATGCCCAGACGGTGCCATGGCCTGTCCCTGCCATGCCCATGCCCAGACGGTGCCATGGCCTGTCCCTGCCATGCCCAAACAGTCCAATGGCTCATGTTTGCTTGCCCCCCTACTACCTTAGAATAGGTTTTGACCTTAATTAGTCCCCTACAGACTCAAGTGGAAAAAGTGGCTATTCCTGAGGATGGACCCTCAAGACCTGAGCGCTCTGGGCGCCTGGGGGCAGTTCCGCCAACACGGTGTGGCAATTTTCCCTCAGAATTACGGTTCTGGCCATGCCACTCGGCCCGAGCAGCCATGGCACTCGGCCAGAACCGTGTTGCTCGCACAAAACATCCTAGGAGCTTGGTTAGGGGGTGTGGCAGCCGTTCGAGCCGTGCCAAGAGCCTCGAACTAGCCCGTCGCGCGATCGGAACCTGCACGGAATGGTGCAGGGGCTATTCCAACCGTGCCATCCACTCCGAACCGGACCATCCGTCCGCCCAAACCCATACAGCACGGTGCGCGGGCCACCCCGGCCGAGCAATCCGCCCCGAACTAGACTATCCGCCAACCCGAACCCCCACGGCATGGTGCGCGGGCAGTCCCAGTGTTGCCATCCGCCCCCAACTGAATAGTTCGTCACGGCACAGTGAGCAGGCAATGCCGGCCGAGCAATCCGCCCAGAACCGGAACGTCTGTCCACCGAAACCTGCATGACACATGCGCGGGCAGCCCCTTGCCATGCCATCCGCCCCGAATCGGTCCATCTGTCCGCCCGAACCTGCAAGGTACGGTGTGGGGGTAGTCTCGACCGCACTGGACCGTCCGTATGCCCGAACCCGCACGGCACTGTGCGCGGGCAGCCCAATCCATGCCCTCCGCCCCGAACTGGACTGTGCGTACGGCTAAACCCATAAGGCACGATGTGCGGGAAGTGCCTTCCGCCTAGAACTGGACCGTCCGCCCGCCGGATTGCACAAGGCACGGTGTGTGGATAGTCCCGACTGCCCCAAACCGTCCGTCTGCCTGATCCCGCATGGCACGATGCGCGGGCAGCCCCGACCATGCCATCCACCCCGAACTGATCCGTCCGTCCGCCCGAGCCTGTAAGGCACGGTGTGAGGGCAGTCCCGACCACCCCGAACTGGACCGTCCGTACGCGCGAACCCGCAAGGCACTGTGCGAGGGAAGCCCTGTCCGTCCCATCCGCCCCGAAGCGGACCGTGCATATGGCTAAACCTGCACGACATGGTGCGTGAGCAAAGCCATCCGCCCCGAACCGGACCGTCCATCCGCTTGAACACGCAAGGCACGGTATGCAGGCAATCCCAACCACCGTGAATCTAAGCGTCCACAGCCGAATCTTGCACGGCACGGTGCGCGGGCAACCCCGGCCATGCCTTCCGCCCCAAACCGGTCCATCCTCTCACCCAAACCCACAAGGCCTGGTGCGCGGGTAGTCCCGACCGCCCCGAACTAGACCGTCCGTATGCCCG
>JAYEPQ010000017.1:12997798-13000298 GCA_036321105.1 Dracaena cambodiana
CGTCCACCAGATCCCGCACTGCCCGGTGCGCAGGCAGTCCCGACCGCCCTGAACTGGACATTCTGCATGACAAAACCCGCACTACACTATGCCCAGGCAGCCCCGTCCATGCCATCCGCCCTAAACCAGACAGTGCGTAGCCCAACCCACATGGCCCGATGTGCTGGCAGTGCCATCCGCCCCGAACCGGACTGTCGCCCTCCCGAATGCACAAGGCACAATGCACCGGCAGTCCCGACCGCCCCGAATTGGACCATCCGTCCGCCTTATCCCGCATGGCACGGTGCGCGGCCACCCTAGCCATGCCATCCGCCCCCAATCGGTCCATCCGTCCTCCCGACCCCGTAAGGCATGGTGCGCGGGCAGTCCCGACCACCCCGAACTAGACCGTTCAACCGCTCGAAGTCACATGGCACGGTGCGCAAACCGTCCCGATTGCTCCAAACTGGACCATCCGTCTGCCCGAACCAGCACAGTATTGTGTATGGGCATACCATACCATAATATCCTCACTGAACCAGACAGTCTGTCCGACCAAACCTGCACAGCACAGTTCGAGGACAGTCCCGGTCGAGCCATTCGCCCCAAACCGGATCGACCATCCCCCCGAACCCGCGTGGCACTGTGCACGGGCAGTCCCACCACGAACCGAGCTATTCGTCCACATGAACAGGCACGCCAAGGCGCGCGGGCAGTCCCGTCCGCCCCGAACTGGGACGTCCACCCGTTCGAACTGGGACGGTAGGGTATGCGGGCATTCCCAGCTGAGCCATCAGCCCCGAACCAGACCGTCAGTCTGCCCATACCATCCGTGCCATCTGCCCCGAACCGTTCGTGCCATCCGCCCCGAACCGTTCGTGCCATCTGCCCTGAACCGGGCAGTACCGTCCGTGCCATCCGCCCCAAACTAGACCATCGGTCTGCCAGAACAAGCACGGAATGGTGCGCTGGCAGTCCCGACCGTGCCATCGGCCCAAAACCGGACTGTCTGTACACTCGAACCCATACAGCACTATGCGCGGGCAGTCCTGGTCGTGACCTCTGCCCCAACCGGATTGTCTGGACTGTCCATATGCACAAAACCACACCGCACGGTGTGCAGGCATGGCCATCCGCCCCGAACCTCCACCCGCCCAAATGCGCACGGCACAGTGCGCAGGTTGTCCCGACTGCCCCGAACCGATACGATGGTCCGCACGACCCTGCAAGGCACTATGCAGGGGCAGTCCCGACCGCCTGGAACTGAACCGTTCGCTCGCATGAACCCACAAGGCACGGTACGCGGGCAGTCCCGACTGCCTCGAATCGGACCAGCCATCTGCCGAATCCTGCACGGCACGGTGTGTGGGCAGCCCTGGCTATGCCATCCGCCACGAACCGGTCCGTCTGCCCACCCGAACCGACAAGGCCCGGTGCGCGGGCAGTCCCGACTGCCCCGAACCGTACCGTCCATATGCCCGAACCCGCACGGCACTGTGTGAGTGCCGCCCCATCCATGCCATCCGCCATGAATCGGACCGTGCGTATAGCCGAACCTGCATGGCACAGTGTGCTGGCAGTGCCATCCACCCGAACCTGCAAGGCATGGTGTGCACGGACAGTCCTGATCGCCCCAAACCAGACTGTCCATCCGCTCGAACCCGCACGGCATTGTGCACGGGCAGTCCATTCCGTAATATCGCACCGAACAGGACTGTCCGTCCGACCGAACCCGTACGGCACAGTGCGAGGATAGTCCTGGCCGAGCCATCTTCACCGAATCGGACCGACAGTCTGCTCGAGCCTGCACGACACTGTGTGCGGGAAGTCCCGCCACGAACTGAACCATCAGCCCACATGAACAGGCACGGCATGGCGCGCGGGTAGTCCCGTCCGCCCCGAACAGGGCCATTTGGCGCGCGGGTAGTCCCGTCCGCCCCGAACAGGGCCATCCGTCCGAACCGAGCCATCCGCCCCGAACTACACCATTGGTTCACATACGGCACGGGACTATGATTGGGAGTACCGACCGTAGGCCTACCAAAACCATCACAGAATGGTGTGCTAGCAGTCACGGCTGTGACATCGGCCCCAAACCGGACCGTCCATATGCTCGAACATGTAAAGCACTTTGCGCGGGCAGTCCCGGCCGTGCCATCCGTCCCACCAGACCGTCCGTATGCCCAAAACCGCACGGCACTATTCACAGGCATGGCCATCCGCCCCGACTCGAAACATCTGGCTGCCCGAATGTGCACAGCAGGGTGAGTGGGCAGTCCCGACCACCCCAAACTGGTCCGTTCGTATGCCCAAACCCACAAGGCAAGGTGCCTGGGCAGTCCCGACCGTCCTGAACCGGACCGTCCGCAAGCCTGAACCCGCAAGGCATGGTGGGTGAGCTATCCCGACCGCCCCGAACCTGACCGTCTGTCCGTCCAAACCTGCACGACACGGTGTACGAGTGGTTCCTGCCGTAACATCTGTCGCGAACTAGGTCGTTCGTTCGCCGGAACCCACATGG
>JAYEPQ010000017.1:13007798-13087798 GCA_036321105.1 Dracaena cambodiana
CTTTTCTTTTCACTCTTGAGGCTATTGCCTTAATACCAGGCGCATCCCATTATTTTATCACTCTCGAGCCTATTGCTTTAATACCAGGCTCACCCAATTATTTTATTCTCACTTTTTTTTTTTCTATTTTTTCTCTTTTTTTTTGTTTAGAGAGAGAAAACTTACTCAATCGTTATCATCTTTGTCCTTAACCTAGTAAACTATTGTGAAGTGAAACATAGTTGTATACTTGCCTCAAAACTACTATTAGAGCTATTTATTTTTCGGATTTTGATTTTTTTTCATAAAGTTCAAAGTGTATCATCCAATATACTCTCCTATCCAATTTCAAATCTAAATTTGTTCCTTTATCTGTAATTAGATTGATCGATTGATGAAACCCTAATTTTTTTTTGGTTTTTTTTAATTTTATTTTTCAGTTTTTTTTAAATTATTTACCCTAAAAACTACCCAAAGTGTAAAATAAAGAAACCCAAAAATCTAAAAAAAAATCCTTAAAAATAAAATAAAATCCTAAAAATAAAAATCTCCTAAAAACTATCCCCCCACACCTAAACTTGTGTATGCCCTCATACACAAACCAAGTGTGGTAAAATAAACATGAAAACTATTATACAAATACTATACAAATAATGAGTCGTAAAAATTACGATCTCAATATCCTCACCCTATTAACGCATGAAAAGCGGTTACGACCTCTCGATCGTTTCCCACTTTCATAGTGTGTGCGTTTTAAACGTGAAGTGGGTGCATTATTATATGTCATCAACCTCTTACAAGTCACGAGATTACCTGTCTGCTTCTTATGCCGTCCTCGCTTTTTCTTTGTCCACATGTAAGCATTAACAGTTTGGTTAAAAAATTCTTCATTATAAACCTGCCAATCATCGTTAGTAACAAGGATACATGTAGAAATATCATGAAGTTAGAAGAGTGTAATATGATCAAGTGAATGTGGTTGTGGCTCTTCTAACTCACGAAGTAATGTGAGCTCCTCTGCAAAAAAAATCCTCAAAATTTTGCTCATAATTCAATGGCACACATGCATAAGTATCATCATATATAGAATCTGTATGTGCCAATTCATCTAATAATATAAGCTCATCTTTAAACATTTGCTCAAATGAGGGATCATCAGTGCAAGAGGTCGAATGAGAGTAAAAACTATGAATCATATTGACCTCAATGAGAGAGCTCGTTGCGTGCTCATCCATATTAAATATGTTCAATGCCACAGTCATATTCCCAAACGATAACTTCATGAGGCCACTCCTACAATCAATTAATGCATTTGATGTTGCAAGGAGTGGTCTACCCAAGATAACGGGAATTTGATTCCGTGGATTAGAGATCGGCTTAGTTTCTAAGACAATAAAGTCTACAGGAAAGATAAATTCACCGACTTTAATAAGCACATCTTCAACTATACCAAGTGGTCTCTTAATTAAACGATCAGCTAGCTGTAATGTGAGCTTGGTAGGTTGAAGTTTTCCTAACCCCAGTTGCTGATAAACAGTGTAAGGAAGCAAGTTGACAGTTGCCCCTAAATCAAGCAACGGCCTATCAAATGCAGTGTTCCCAATAGTACATGATATTGTAGGGGAACCTGAATCTTTGTACTTGATAGGTAAGGAGTTAGAGAGGATATGTGATATATTTGCAGTAAGAAAAACTTTCTCAGGAACGTTTCTTGCTCGTTTCTTAGCACACAAATCATTGAGGAACTTAGCATAAGTAGGAACCTGTTGTATAATGTCAAGGAGTGGAATATTAACCTTCACCTGCTGAAATATTTCAAGAATCTTTTCTACTTGCGGTGAAGGCTTCCTAAGCCGACTTGGATATGGTGCTTTCGGCTCATGAACAGGTTCTTCCAAATGAGTACGTGACAGTGATGGAGGTGATGGAGATGGTTGTGGAAAAAGGGGTGGAAGAGGTGATGTAGCCTTCGAGATGGTAGGAGTGGGATCATGGGGCATGGCTACATTATTGTCCACTTGCTTGCCAGATTTAAGCGTGTGAATAGCATTGTATTGGTGGACATGCGACTGATTCAAATTTGAGGAACTGGCAATAGGATTTGTTATGGGTTGACTTGGAAAAGTGCCCTCGTCACGTTCGCTCATTTGATTTACTAGTTGTCCAACCTGCTGCTCTACATTCTTAATAGATTGAGAGTTCATAAGCAGGTGCTGATATGTTCTTTGAATAAAATCAGTTGACACTTTCATAAGATTCTGCAGGTATGTGTCAAGGTTGGACTGAGACTTGAGAAGATTTTCAACATTCTTCTCAAGTGATTGAAGTCGCTTTTCTTGATCATTATTAGACCACTGTTGTGGATATGAGTGGTTTTGTACAGGTGGTCTATTCTGGTTGTTCCCATGGTTTGAAGCATTTGGGTGTTGATAAGCACCCATATTTGGTCTTGGGAACTGACCAGTAGCTGGAGGCTGCAAGTTGGAGTTCGGGGCTCCCTGATATTGCCCTTGACCCCATGAGAGATTTGAATGGTTCCTCCAGTCAGAATTGTATGTCGGAGTGTATGGATTATTAACGGGTCTTTGATACATGGTGTTAGCCTGTTCAAGTGTGGGACCCATAGGATTTACTAACAATGGACACTCCTCCATAACATGATTAGGAGTTCCGCAATTAAAGCATGTGGGACTTTGGATTTGATTCACTTGACCCACTGATGGAGCACTAGGAGTCTCCAGTGCCTCCATTCTCCTTATAAGTGTTGCGATCTTTGCTTCAGCAGCTATAGAGCTGTCGACGTTATGGGTCCCATTCTTATGAGTAGAAGTTGATATATTGGGCTTCTCAGTGGAACTCTCCCACTGCATAGTCTTTCATGATAAGTCCTCAAGAAAGACCCATGCTTCATTCCCGTTTTTCCTCATAAACTCCCCTTGACACATGGATTCCAGAAGAGTTTTGGATGTGTAATCAAGTCCTTCGTATATGATTTGACACAACCGCCACCAGACTGTCCATACACCCGAACCGGACTGTGCGTATGGCCGAACCTAACGGTACGGTCCACGCCATCTGTCCTGAATCGGACCGTGCGTATGGCCGACCCTAAGGCACGATGCGCGGGCTATGCCATCAACCCCGAATTGGCCAGTTCGCCCGCCCGAACGCCGAAGGCACGGTGCGCGGGCCGTCCCGACCGTCCCGAATCAGACCGTCTGTCTGCCGGATCCTACACGGCACATGGCGCGGGCAGCCCCATCCATGCCATCCGCCCCGAACCCGCAAGGCCGGGTGCGTGGGCTTCCCGACCGTCCTGAGTCGGCCTTGCATGGCACTGTGTGTGGGCCAACCCCGTCCGTATGCCCAAACCTGCATGGCACTGTGTGTGGGCCAGCCCCGTCCGTGCCATCCACCCCGAACCGGACCGTGTGTACGGCCGAACCCGCACGGCACGGTGCACAGGCAGTGCCATTCGCCCCGAACCGAACTGTCTGCCTAGCCGAACGCGCAAGGCACGGCGCGCGGGCAGTCCCAGCCGCCCCGAATAGGACCGTCCGTCTGATCCGTCTACCCGCTTGATCCCGCAAGGTCTGGTGCGTAGGCAGTCCCGACCGTCCCGAACTAGACCATCCGTATGCCTGAAAATGCACGGCACTGTGTGCAGGCATCCCCGTACATGCCATCCGCCCCGAACCGGACAGTGCGTACAACCGACCCGCAAGGCACGGTGCGCTGGCAGTGCCATCTGCCCGAACTGGAACGTCTGCCCTCCTGAATGCGCAAGGCACGGTGCGTGGGCAGCCTCGACCCAGCCATCTGCCCCCAACTGGCTCGTCTGTCCATCCGAACATGCAAGGCACGGTGCGCGAGCAGTCCCGACTGCCCCAAACCGGACCGTCGGACCACTTGAACCCACAAGGAACGGTGCACGGACCGTACCGACCGTCCCAAACCGGACCGTCCGTCCGCCCGAACCTACACAGCACTATGCACGGGCAGTCCATTTCGTAATATCTGCACCGAACAGGACCGTCCGTCCAACCATACCCGCACAGCACGGTGCGAGGACAGTCCCGGCCGAGCCATCAGCCCCGAAACGGACCGACCGTCTGCTCAAACCTGCGCGACACTATGTGCGAGTAGTCCCACCACAAACCAGACCGTCTGCCCACATGAACAGGCACGGCATGGCACGCGGGCAGTCCCGTCCGCACCGATCTGGGCCATCCGTCCGTCCGAACTGGCACGGCAGGGTATGCGGGCATTCATAGCCGAGCCATCCGCCCCGAACATGATCGTCGGTGTGCCTATATGGCACGGCACGGTGATCGGACAGTACCGTCCATGCCATCTACCCCAAACTAGGCCATCGATCTACCAGCCCCGCACGGAACGGTGCGCTGGTAGTCCCGGCCATGCCATCGACCCCAAACCGGACCGTCCGTATGCTCGAACCCATCCGACACTGTGCGCGGGCAGTCCCGGCCGTGCCATCCGTCCCCATCGGACCGTCCGTGCGCCCGAACCTGCACGGCCCAGTGCGCGAGCATGGCCATCCGCCCCGAACCGAATCGTCCGCCCGCCCGAACATGCAAGACACGGTGCGTGGGTAGTTGTGGCTGCCCCGAACTGGTCCGTCCGTCTGCCCAAACCCGCAAGGCACGGTGTGTGTGCAGTCCTGACCGCCCCGAGCTGGACTGTCCGCCCGCCTGAACCCGCAAGGCACGGTGCGCGAGCTGTCCCGACCACCCCGAACCGGACCGTCTGTTTATCCAAACCGGCACGACATGGTGTGCGGGAGATTCCTGTTGTTCCATCCACCGCAAACTGGGTCGTCTATCCGCACCCGCACGGCATGGTGCGTGGGCATGCCCATATGCCCCGAACCGAACCGTCAGTACGCCCGAACCTGCATGGAACGGTGCGCAGGCATGGCCATCTGCCCCGAACCCAACCGTCCGTCCGCCCGAACGCGCACGGCATGGTGCACAGGCAGTCCCGGCTGCCCTGAACCGGTTCATCCGTCTGCACGACCCCGTAAGGCATGGTGCGCGGGCTTCCCAACCACCCTGAACCAGACTGTTCGTCCGCTCAAACTCGCATGGCACGGTGTGCGGGCGGTTCCTGCCGTGCCATCCGACCCGAAATGGGCCGTTCGTCTGCTAGAACCCGCACGGCGCCAACAGCACAGTACGCGAGCAGTCCCAGCCGCCCCAAACCGGTCAGTTCATCTGAACGCACCCACATGGCGTTGTGCGCAGGTGTCCCGACGGCCCCAAACCAGACCATCTATCTGCCCAAACCTGCACAACATTGTGCACGGGCAGTCCTGGCCACCAAGAATCAAACTGTCTGTCCGCTCGAACCTGCACCACATGGTGCGCGGGCAGCCAAGCCACCCGGAATAGGTCTGACCGTCCGTGGACGCACACGTCATGGTGCGTAGGCAGTCCCGGCCGCACCGAATCAGTCCGTCCGTCCGCTCGAGCATGCAAGGCATGGTGCGTGGGCAGCCCCGACCGGCCCGAACCGGACTGTCTGTCCGTCCGAACCTGCACGGCACGGTGCACGGGTGGTCTCGACTGTGCCATCCGCTCTGAACCGGGCCGTCCGTCCACCAGAACATGCATGGCACAGTGTGTGGGCATAGCCATCCGCTCTAAATAGAACTGTCCGTATGCCCGAACTTGCTTTGCACGGTGCGCGGGCATGGCCATCCGCCCCGAACCGAACCGTCCATCCTCCCAAACACGCAAGACATGTTGCGTGGGCAGTCCCGACCGCTCCAAACCGTACCGTCCGTTCCCCCGAACCTGCACGGCACGGTGCGCTGGCAGTCTTGTCCTTTTGTTCCACACGAGATTTTTGTTCTCGTTGAGCTCATCTTAGGACACCTGCGCTATCTTTTAACAGATGTGCCGCCCCAGCCAAAGTCCCCACTTGATAATGTCTTCTGCTTGGATCGGTCCGCGTAGAGTGTCCTTGGAGTCAAAAAGAGGTGCTGGGCCCCGCCTCTGTCTCATGGAATAAGTAAAATAACATTAAAAGTAGTGGTATTTCACTTTTGCCAGGCGAGCCGACTCCCACTTATCCTACACCTCTCTGGTCATTTCACAAAGTTGGACTAGAGTCAAGCTCAACAGGGTCTTCTTTCCCGCTGATTCTGCCAAGCCAGTTCCCTTGGCTGTGGTTTCGCTAGATAGTAGACAAGGACAGTGGGAATCACATTAATCCATTCATGTGCGGCACTAATTAGAAGACGAGGCATTTAGCTACCTTAAGAAAGCCATAGTTACTCCTGCCGTTTACCTGCGCTTGGTTGAATTTCTTCACTTTGCCATTCAGAGCACTGGGCAGAAATCACATTGCGTTATCATCCGCACGGACCATCACAATGCATTGTTCTAATTAAACAGTCGGATTCCCTTTGTTCGTACTAGTTCTGAGTTGGCTGTTCGACAGTTGGGGAGGGCCCACCCTTGCCATGAACCGGACCGTCGGTCTGCCCGAGCCCGCATGGGAGGGCGCAAGGGCAGTTCTGGCCATGCATCCACCAGGAACCCGATCATCAGTCCACTCGAACTCACACGGCATAGTGCACGGGTAGTCCGGGCGGTGCCATTAGCCCCAAACTGGATAGTCCCCTACCTGAACCCGCACAGCAGGGTGCGCGTGCAGCCCTGGCCATGCCATCCGCCCCAAAAGCGGACCGTCCATCCGCTCGAATCCGTACGGCACAATGCGTGAGTAACCCCGACCGTGCCATTGGCCACGAACCAGAACGTCCGTCCTCCCGAACCCGCACGGCACGGTGCACGGGCAGTCCCAATTTGCCATTCGCCACCAAACTGCACCGTCCGTCTGTCCGAGCCTGCACGACACGGTGTGCGGGCAGCCCCGGCCGTGCCCTCTAGCCCGAACTAGACCGTCCGTCCGCCCGAACCCACATGGCACGGTGCTCGAGCAGCCCCGGCTGTGTCGTCCGCCCCAAATCGGACGTCCGTCTGCACGAACCTACACGGCACGGTGCACGGGTAATCCCAGCCATGCCATCCGCCTCGAACCGGACCGTCCGTCATGGCACAGTGAGCGGGCTGTCCCAGCCGGGCCATCAACCCCGATCGGTCTGTCTGTCTGCCCGAACCCGCAAGGCACATGCGCAAGCAGTCCCGACCACCCCGAGACCGTGCGTACGGCCGAACCCGCACGGCATTCTGGATGAGCAACCCCGTCCGTGCCATCCGCCGTGAACCGAACCGTGCGTACATCCGAACCCGCACCGGGCAGTGCCCTCTGCCCTGAACCGGACCATTCACGCGCCCCGAATCGGACTATCTGTACGCCCGAACCCGTACGGCACAGTGGGCGGGCAGCCCTGTCTGTGCCATCCGCCCCGAACCAGACCGTGCGTACAACCGAGCCCGCACGGCACAGAGCACGGGTAGTACCATCCGCCCCGAACAGGACCGTCCGCCCACCCGAACACGCAAGGCACAGTGCGCGGGCAGTCCCGACTGCCCCGAATCGGACCGTCCGTCGTCCTGATCCCGCACAGCACGGTGCACGGGCAGCCCTGGCTATGCCATCCGCCCCCAACCGGTCCGCCTGTCTGCCCGAACCCGCAAGGCACGGTGCGAAGGCAGTCCTGATCGACACGAACCATCAAGGCACAGTGCGTGGGCAGTTCCGTCCGATTGCCTGAACCCGCAAGGCACGGTGCGCGGGCCGTTCCGACTGCCCCGAACCGGACCGTCTGTCCATCCGAACCAGCACGATACTGTGCATGGGCAGTCCATTCCGTAATATCCATCCCGAACAGGACTGTCCGTCCAACCGAACCCGCATGGCACGGTGCGAGGACCGTTCCGGCCTAGCCTTCTGCTCCGAACTAGACCGACCATCTGCCCGAACCTGCACGACACTGTGCGTGGGTAGTCCCGCCCTGAACCGGACCATCTGCCCATACGAACCGGCACGGTGCACGAGCCCTCTCATCCGCCCCAAACCGGGCCAACCATCCATCCGAACAGGCACGACACGGTACACGGGCATTCCCGGTCGAGCTATCCACCCCGAACTGGACCGTCAGTCCGTGCATAAGGCACGGCATGGTGTGCAGGCAGTACCGTCCATGCCATCCTCTCTGACCAGGGCCGTCGGTCGGCCTGAACAAGCATGAAATGGCGCAATGGCAGTCCCGGCCATGCCATCGGCCCCGAATCAGACCGTCCATACGCTCGAACCCGTACGACACTGTGCGCGGGTAGTCCCGGCCATGCCATCCTCCACCATCAGACCGTCCGCACACGCGAACCCACATGGCACAGTGTGGGGGCATGGCCATCCGCCCTGAACCATACTGTCCACCCGCCCGAATGTGCAAGACATGGGCTCCGAACCGGTTCGTCCGTCTGCCCGAACCTGCATGGCATGGTGCGCGAGCATGGCAATCTGCCCCTAACCGAACCGTCCGTCCATCCGAACGCGCACGGCATGGTGCGCAGGCAGTGCCATCCGCGCCGAACCCATACGACACTGTGTGCGGGCAGCCCTCTCTGTGCCATCCGCCCCGAACCAGACTGTGCGTACAATCGAACCTGCACGGCACAGTGCACGGGTAGTGCCATCCACCCCGAACAGGACCATCCGCCCGCCCGAACGAGCAAGGCATAGTGCGCGGGCAGTACCGACCGCCCCGAATCGGACCGTCCATCCGCCTGATCCCGCACATCACGGTGCACGGGCAGCCCTGGCCATGCTATCCGCCCCCAACCTGTCCGTCCGTCTGCCCGAACCCGCAAGGCTCGGTGCGAACGCAGTCCCGTCCGATTGCCTAAACCCACAAGGCACAGTGCGCGGGCCGTTCCGATTACCCCGAACCGGACCGTCTGTCCATCCAAACCTGCACGACACTGCGCATGGGCAGTCCATTCCATAATATCCGTCCCGAACAGGACCGTCCGTCCAATAGAACCCGCATGGCACAGTGCGAGGACCGTTCCGGCCTAGCCATCTGCTCCGAACCAGACCGACCGTCTGCTCGAACACTCACGGTGCTGTGCGCGGGTAGTCCCGCCCCGAACTGGACCGTCCGCCCACATGAATCGGCATGGTGCACGAGCCTCTCATCCGCCCCGAACCGGGCGAACCATCCATCCGAACAGGCACGACATGGTACGCGGGCATTCCCGGCCGAGCCATCCACCCCGAACCGGACAGTCGGTCCGTGCATACGGCACGGCACGGTGTGCGGGCAGTACCATCCATGCCATCCTCTCCGAATTGGGCCGTCAGTCTGCCTAAACCCGCACCAAATGGCACAATGGTAGTCCCGGCCATGCCATTGGCCCCGAATCGGACCATCCATATGCTCGAACCCGTAAGGTGCCGTGTGCGGGTAGTCCCGGCCATGCCATCCTCCCCCATCAGACCGTCCGCAAACTCGAACCCACATGGCACAGTGCGAGGGCATGGCCATCCGCCCCGAACAATACCATTCACCCGCCCGAATGCGCACGACACGGGCTCCGAATCGGTCCGTCCGTCTGTCCAAACACGCAAGGCACGGTGCTCGGGCAGTCCAGATTGCTACGTACCAGACCGTCCGCCCACTTGAACCCACATGGCACGGTGCATGGGCTGTCCCGACCGCCTAGAACTGGATCGTCCGTCCACCCGAACTCGCACGGCACGGTGTCCGGGCAGTTCCTGTCGTGCCATCCATCGCGAACCGGGTCGTCCGTCCGCTGGAACCCGCACAGCACAGTGAACGGGCACGGCCATCCGCCCCGAACCAAACCTTCCGTATGCCCGAACCTGCATGGCACGGTGCGCGGGCATGGCAATCCGCCCCTAACCGAACCGTCCGTCCATCCGAACGTGCACGGCATGTTGCACGGGCAATCCTAGCCACCCAAAACTGGTCCGTCCGTCTGCATGAACTTGCAAGGGACGGTGAACGGGCTGTCCCGACTGCCCAGAACCAGACCGTCCGTCCGCCACAACTCGCACGACACTGTGCGCGGGCAGTCCCGACCACCCTGAAATGGACTGTCCGTCTGCACGAACCCTCACGGCATGGTGCGCGGTGGTCCCGGTCGCCCCGAACAGGTCCGTCCTTCTGCCCAAACGCGCATGGCCCGGTGCGCGAGAAGTGTCGGTCACCCCGAACTGGTCCGTCTGTCGGCCCAAACATGCATGGTATGGTGCACGGGCAGTCCCGGCCGCCTCGGACCGGACCGTCCGTCCGCCCAAACCCGCACGGCACGGTGCACGGGCGGTCCCGACGGTGCCATCCACTCCAAACCGAGCCGTTCTTCCGCTCAAACATGCATCGCACAGAGCATGGGCATGGCCATCCGCCCTGAACCGAGCCGTCCGTCTGCCCGAATGCGCACGACACGGTGTGCGGGCAGTTGTGGCCGCCCCGAACCAGTCCATCTGTCCTCCCGAACACGCAAGGCACGGTGCGTGGGCTGTCCCGACCGCTACGAACAGGACCGTCCGTCCGCCCGAACTCGCACATCTCGGTGTGTGGACAGTTCCTACCATGCCATCCTCCCCGAACAGGGCCGTCCATCCGCTGGAACCCGCACGGCATGGTGCGTGGGCATGGCCATTCGCCCCTAACCTTCCGTATGCCCAAACCTGCATGGCACGATGAGCGAGCATGGCAATCTGCCCCTGAGCCGAACCATCCGTCTGCCCGAACGCGCACGGCACGGTGAGCAGGCAGTCCTGGCCAGGCAATCCACCCCGAACTGGACAATCCTTCCACCCAAACCTGCACGGCATGTGCGCGGGCAACCCCCTTGCCAAGCCATCTACTTGGAATCGGTCCTTCCATCCGCACGACCATGCAAGGAACAGTGTGCGGGCAGTCCCGACCGCCCCGAACCGGACCATCCGTACGCACAAACCCGCACGACACTGTGCGCGGGCAGCCCCATCCATGACATCCACCCTGAACCGGACAGTGCGCACGGCCGAACCCGCACGACATGGTGCGCGGGCAATGCCATCTGCCCCGAACCGGACGGGCTGCCAACCTGAACACGCAAGGCGCGGTGCGCAAGCAGTCCCGACCACCCCGAATCGGACCGTTCGTCTGCCTAATCCCACACAACATGGTGCGCGGGCAGTGCCGGCCATGCCATTCGCCCCTAACCGGTCCATCAGTCTACTTGAACCCGCGACGCATGATGCGCGGGCAGTCCTGATCGCCACGAATCGAACCGTCCGAACAACTGAACCCGCAAGGCACGGTGGCGGGCCATCCCGAACAAGACTGTCATCCACCCGAACCAGCACGGAATGGTGCGCGGGCAGTCCCGTCCGCCCTGAACTTGGTCGTCCATCCGTCCGAACCGGCATGGCATGGTACGCAGGCAGTACCGGCCATGCCATCCACCCTAAACCGGGCCATCAGTCTGCTCGAACCCCCTCGGCACTGTGCGCAGGCAGTCCCAGCCGGGCCTTCGGCCCCAAACTAGACTGTCCATACTCCCGAACCCACACGGCACTATGCCCGGGCAACCTCGGCTGTGCCATCCACCCCGAACCGGACCGTCCGTCTGCCCGAACCCACATGGCACGGTGCACGGGCATTCCCAGCCGTGCCCTCTGCCCTCGAACCACACCGTCCATCTGCCCGAGCCCGCACGACATGGTGCGCAGGCAGTCCTGGCCATTCCATCTACCCCGAACCGGACCGTCCGTCACAGTGCGGTGAGCGGGCAGTCCCGGTCGGGCAATCCGCCTCGAACTGGAGAGTCTGTCTGCCCGAACCCTCAAGGCATGTGCGCAGGCAACCCCTTGCCAAGCCATCCGCCCGGAATTCATCTATCCGTTCGTCTGCCTGAACCCGCAAGGCACGGTGTGTGGGCAGTTCCGACCGCCCCGATCCGGACATTCCTTACGCCCAAACCCGACCTTCCGTACGCCCGAACCCGCATGGCACTTTGCGCAGGCAGCGCCATTTGTGCTATCCACCCCGAACCGGACAGGGCGTACGGCCGAACCTGCATGGCACGGTGCGCGGGCAGTGCCATCCGCCCCAAACTGGATGGTCCGCCCGCCCGAACGCGCAAGTCGCGATGTGCAGGCAGTCCCGACCACCCCGAATCGGACCGTCCGTCTGCCTGATCCCCCACGGCGCGGTGCTCAGGCAGTCCCGGCCATGCCATCCGCCCCTAGCCGGCCCGTTCGTCTGCCAGAACCTGCGAGACACGGTGCGCGGGCAATCCCGACCACCGCGAAATGGACCGTCTAACTGCCCGAACCCACAAGGTACGATGCGCGGGTCATTCTGAACGCCCCGAACCGGACCGTCATCCGCCCGAACCATCACGACATGGTGCGCGGACTGTCCCGTCCACCCCGAACCGGGTCGTCCATCAATCCGAACCAGCACGGCAAGGTACACAGGCAGTCCCGGCCATGCCATCGCCCTGAACCAGACCATCGGTCTTCACATACGGCATGACACGGTGAATAGCTAGTACCGGCCGTGCCATCCACCCCAAAAGCGGATCGTCTGTCAGTCCAAATCCGCATGGCATGGTGCACATGCAACCCTGGCCGTGCCATCCGCCCCGAACCGGACCGTCCGTCCGTCCGAACCCGCACGACACGATGTGCCGGCAGTCCCGGCTATGCTATCCACCCCCTAACCGCACCGTCTGTCCGTCCGCCCGAGCTCGCATGACATGGTGCGCAGGCCGCCCCGGCCGTGCCATCCGGCCCGAACCGGACCATCCGTCTGCCCAAACCCGCACGGCACGGTGCATGAGCAATCCTGGCTATGCCATCTGCCCCCGAACTGGACCGACCGTCCGTCCGCTCGAACCCGCACGGCACGTGCACGAGCCACTCCTTGCCATGCCATCCACCCGGAAATGGTCTGTTTGTCCGTCCGAACCAGCAAGGCATGGTGCGCGGGCAGTCCCGACCGCCCTGAACCATCTGTCTGCCCGAACCCGCACGACACTGTGTGCGGGCTGTCTCGGCCGCCCCGAACCAGACCGCCCGTCCGCCCGAACCTGCGCGGCAAGGGGCGTAGGCAGTCTCAGCCACCCCGAACAGGTATGCCTGTCCACCCGAACGCACACGACACGGTACGTGGGCTGCCCCGGCCATGCACTCCACTCTGAACCAGTCCATCCGTCCGTCTACCCAAACCCGCAAGGCAAGTTGCGTGGGCAGTCCCAACTACCCCGAACTGGACCGTCCGAGCGCCCGAACCCACAAGGCACGGTGTGCGGGCCATACCAGAACTGCACCATCCATCCGCCTAAACCGGCACAACATGGTGCGCGGGCAGTCCCGTCTGCCCCAAACCGGGACGTCTGTCCATCCGAACTGGCATGGCACGATACGCGGGCAGTCCCGGCCATACCATCCGCCCCAAACCGGACCGTCAGTCTACACATGCGGCACGGAATGGTGAGCGGGCAGCACAGGTCGTGCCGTCTGCCCCGAACTGAGCTGTTGGTCTGCTCGACCCCGCTCGGCACTGTGCCCAGGCAGTCTCGGCCAGGCCATCGGCCCCGAACCGGACCGTCCGTACGCCCGAACACCCACGGCACTGTGTGTGGGCAGCCTCGTCCGGGCCATCCGCCCCGAACCGGACCCGGCCGAACCTGATGTGATAAACTGCAAACGTATAGTGTCAGTTGTAGTGCTATACAGGTCATCCCACAGAGATCTCAGGTGTTTTGTGATTCTTACTATTTCTTTAGTTATAGTGGATTAGCTAAGAGTTTCTAAATTGAGGGAAGATTGGTTCTAATTTCTAAAGATTAGCCTAGGATTTTGAATCCATTAGAATAATAGCCTAACAGTGAATTATCTCTTTCTTCCTATCTTTTTAATTATGCACGGCTAAGTAACATATTAAAAAGGGGATCCTTTTTAATTTGATTTTAATCAAGTGCCCCTAAGTGTGACCTATCAAGTGCTGTGCTAATATAGACCATCAATGATAACACCTTTCTTAAAAATAAATCATATCGAGTAGAAAATCTCATAAATAAAGGAATAGAAATAAACTTCAAACCCTAATATAAGCATAGGCTATCAAAAGACGGAACTTAAGTATAACCTTTCAAAGAAATTAGATTTAAAAATCTATTCAATTCAATTTATTTATGGGAAAATCTTTATTGATAATTCTAAAAATAAACAATGAATAAGAATTCCAAACTCCATCTAAGCATAGATTATCAAAATATTAATTAAGCATAATCTATCAAAGAATTATGATTTGGGAACTCTATCTTTTATTTATTTATAGAAAAATCATAACTTTATTTCTTTATAAGTAGAAGATGAGATAAATCCATGTTAAATCTATTAAACTAACTTCATCTACATCCTAGGGTTAAAGAAAATTTGCTATCCATATTTCTAATAAGCAAAATCTAATTTTTATCATGAACACAATAAAATCTAATCTTGAAAGCGAATAAATCTATACTAGAAAGTAATTAACTCTATTTAAAAAGCAAAGAAGGAATTAAAGAAATGGCTTACTTCTGGAGCACAGTATTGTGGCCGTCACTCCTTCAGAAAAATCCTAATTTTATTAAACTTACAGGATTCTCCTTAGAATAAAAGTATACAGCCAATATATAGGCTTCGAAAACCCAAATCCAATTCTAATACAATTGTGAAACTACAAAATTACAATGAAGCCACGGGAGAAAATTCGAAGAGTGGGACCCTCTTTGGGTTGCCATTCGGTGGGGAAAACCGCCAATTGGAGGCTAAAGTATTTGAAAAATTCTTGAAATTTTTTCCACGTGAAACTCTTGTCTTGCACATTTAAATTTCCTGACTGTATTTGACTTTGAATCTCTGCAGCATCGTAGTCTCGCCCACTTTAGAAACTTTTTGGACTTTGATTTTGTACTCCAAATCTGATTTCATGTCATCTCCTTGTACAAATAAAATTCTTGAAAAACACACTAACAATACCCGAGTAGCATTATTTATATACCAAAATAGGTAATATGAAGACATAAATATGCAATATATAACACTTATCACACCCCTACACCTATCTTTTGTTAGTTCTTGAGCAAAACCTAAACCTAAAAAAAAAATGAAAATCCTAACTCATTTTCGCAGGAATCGCGATTGCACTTAGTACATGCAACAAGGCTTTAAACCCCTAGGTTACCCTTGTGGACGAGTTGTATCTCGTGAAAGTTTGCAGTGAATATACCCACGAAATTCATGAAGAAAATAGATTAAGAAATAAAAAAAGAAAAATAAAGATAAACAAAAATTAAGAAAAATTAAAAATTTATACAAAAGAAAGAAAAATCTTTTTTTATATGATATTTCCATCAATTAATCTCACTAATATAAAAGAAAAATCAAGAAAAATCTTAGTACACAAATCCTTTAGGAACTTAGCATAAGTAGGAACCTACTGTATAATATCAAGGAGTGGAATATTGATGTGATAAATTACTGTAAATGCACAGTGTCGGTGTAGCACTGTACAGGTCGTCCCACAGGGATCTAAGGTGTTTTGCGATTTCTTACTTTTTCCTTAGTCTAACGGTCTAACTATGAGATTTTAGATCGAGAGAAGATTAGTTAAGTTCTAGAGATTAGCCTAGGATCTCGAATCCATTTGGATAAGAGCCTAACAATGAATTATCTCTTTCTTCCTAACTTTTTAATTATGCACGGTTAAGTAACATATTAAAAATTTGATCTTTTTAATTTTATTTTAATCGAGTGCCCCTAAGTATGACCTATCAAGTGATGTGCAAGTATAGACCATCAAATATAACACTTTTCTTAAAAACAAATCATATCAAGTAGAAACTCTCATAAACAAAAGAAAAGAAATAAACTTCAAACCCTAATCTAAGTACATGCTATCAAGAAACCTAATTCAAGTATAACCTATCAAAGAAATCAGATTTACAAGTTTATTCAAGTCAATTTATTTATAGGAAAATCTCTATTGATAATTCTAAAATAAACAAAGAGTAAGAATTCCAAACTTCATCTAAGCATAGATTATCAAAATATTAATTAAGCATAATCTATCAAAGAATTATGATTTGCAAACTCTATCTTTTATTTATTTATATAAAAATCATAACTTTATGTCTTTCTTGGAAGAAGATGAGATATATCCATGTTAGGTCTATTAAAGTAACTTAATCTATATTCTTGGGCTAAAGAAAATTAGCTACTCATATTTCTAGTAAGCAATTAAATCTATTTTTATTTATAAAAACAAATAAATCTAATCTAGAAAGCAATAAAACCTATACTAGAAAGCAATTAACTCTATCTGAAAAGCAAATAAATATTAGAAAGTAATGGCTTACCTCTGGAGTACGGTATTGTGGTCGTCACCCCTTCAGTAAAACCCTAATTTTATTCAATTAAAAACAAGTACAAAACTTCAGGATTCTCCTCTAGAATACAAGGATAGGCCAATATATAGGTTTCGGAAATCAAACCCTAATTCTAGCAGAACTGGAAAACTAAAAAAATACAATGAAGCGAAGACAAAAAATTTCAGAAGCATTGGGGCCCACAGGGCCGCTGTTTGGCGGGAAAAATCACTAAATATCGGTAAAATAATGCAAAAAATATTGAAACTTTTCCCACGTTAACTTCATGTCTTGTATATTTAATATTACTGACTGTATTCGAGTTTGGGTCTCTACAGCATCATAGTCTCGTAGTCTTGCTCACTTTAGAAGCTTTTCTGACTTGATTTCCTACTCCAACTTTGATTTCATGCCATCTCCTTGTACGAATCGAATTACCTGAAAAACACACTAAAAATACCTGAGGAGCATTTATTTATATACAAAAATAGGTAATATGAAGGCTATAAATATACAATATATGGCACTCATCACACCCCACACCTATATTTTGCTAGTCCTTGAGCAAAACCTAATTCTAAAAAGAAAAATACAAATCCTAACTCACTTTCGTAGGAATCGCGATTGCACTTAGCACGTGTAATAAGCCATTAAACCCCTAGGTTACCCTAGTGGACGAGTTGTGTCTCATGAGGGTTTGCAGTGAATATACACATAAAATTGAAGAAGAAAATAGATTAAGGAATAAACAAAAGAAAATTAAGTATAACCGAAAATCAAGAAAAATAGAAATTTTATACAAAGGAAAGAAAAAATCTTTTTTTCATGATATTTCATCAGTTAATCTCACTAATATACAAACTCAGAAACGCATTTAGATTATCAATTTTCAAATCGAGCGTCATATCCAATACACTTATCATTTTAATCAAAAATTTAAATCTCATCTTTCAATATCTACTAACAGATAATCCATTGGCTCCTATACATCAACGTGCACGTGTGATAGTCTACTCGGTTTTGGACTCCAACTCTAACTCATGATTCATCTCCTCTCTCATAATAATTTTTTTCTTTCTTTTTTTAAGAATATTTCACCTTTCATGCGAATATTCACGCTTACTTAGGTGCAATGTACTCGATTACTCAGATCATACTCTTTTTTATCACTCTTGAGGCTATTGCCTTAATACCGACGCACCCGATTATTTTATCACTTTTAAGGCTATTGCCTTTATATCAGGCGCACCCCATTATTTTATCACTCTCGAGGCTATTGCCTTAATACCAGGCTCACCCCATTATTTTATTCTCACTTTTTTTTCACTTTTTTTTCTTTTTTCTTTTTTCTTTAGAGAGGGAAGACTTACTCAATCGTTATTATTTTTGTCCTTAACCTAATAAACTATTGTGAAGTGAAAAAATAGATGTATACTTGCCTCAAAACTACTATTACTGGTATTTATTTTTCGGATTTTAATCTTTTTCATAAAATTCAAAGTGTATTGTCCAATCTACTCTCCTATCCAATTTTTAAATCTAAATTTGTTCCTTTATCTATAATTAGTTTGTTCTATTGATAAAAAAACATAAATTTGTTGTTAAATTCATTTTTTATTTATTTTTTTTCATTTTTTTTCAATCTATTTTTTCAGTTAGTTACCATAAAATACCCTAAAAACTACCCAAAGTGTAAAATAAAGAAACCCAAAAATAAAAAAAATAAAATCCTAAAAAAAAAATAAAATCCCAAAAATCTTAAAAATAAAAAATAAAAGTCTCCTAATCCACTCCCCAACACCTAAACTTGTGTATGCCCTTATGCACAAACAAAGGGTGGTAAAATAAATAAGAAAACTATTACACAAATACAAATAATGAGAGTCGTAAAAAGTTACGATGTCAATATTCTCACCCTATTAACGCATGTAAAGCGGTTACGACCTCTCGATCGTTTCCCACTTTCATAGTGTGTGCATTTTAAACGTGAAGTGAGTACATTATTATATCTCATTATCCTTCTACAAGTCACGAGATTACCTGCTTGCTTCTTATGCCGTCCTCGCTTTTTTTTTTGTCCACATATAAGCATTAACAATTGGGTTAAAGAATTCTTTATTATAAATCTGCCAATCATCGTTAGTAACAAGTATATATGTAGAAATATCAAGAGGTGAGAAGAGTGCTATATGATCAAGTGAACGTGGTGGTGTCTCTTCTAACTCATGAAGTAATGTGAGCTCCTCTGCAAACAAATCCTCAAAAGTTTGCTCATTAACTAATGGCACATTTTCACAAGTATTATCATATATAAAATTAGTATGTGCCAATTCTTCTAATAGTATGAGCTCATCTTTAAATATTTGCTCAAATGAGGGTTCATTATCAGTGCAAGAAGTCGAATGAGAGTGTAAAAGTAAATCATGTTGACCTCAATGAGAGAGCTCGTTGCATGCTCATCCATATTAAATATGTTCAATGTCACAGTTATATTCCCAAACGATAATTTTATAAGGCCACTCCTACAATCAATTAATACATTTGATGTTGCAAGGAATGGTCTACCCAAGCTAACAGGAATTTGATTCCGTGGATTGGAGATCGGCTCAGCTTCTAAGACAATAAAGTCTACAGGAAAGATAAACTCGCCGACCTTAATGAGCACATCTTCAACCATACCAAGTGGTCTCTTGATCGAACGACAACTAGCTGTAATGTGACCTTGGTAGGTTGAAGTTTTCCTAACCCCAGTTGCTGATAAACAGTGTAAGGAAGCAAATTGACACTTGCCCCTAAATCAAGCAACGCCCTATCAAATGTAGTGTTACCAATGGTGCATGAGATTGTAGGGGAACCTGGATCTTTGTACCTGATAGGTAAGGAGTTAGAGAGGATATGTGATATATTTGCAGCAAGAAAAACTTTCTCAGGAACTTTTCTTGCTTGTTTCTTAGTGCACAAATCCTTGAGGAACTTAGCTTAAGTAGGAACCTGTTGTATAATGTCAAGGAGTGGAATATTAACCTTCACCTGCTGAAATGTTTCAAGAATCTTTTAAACTTGCGGTGAAGACTTCCTAAGCCGATTTGGATATGGTGCTTTCGGCTCAGGAACAGGTTCTTCCAATTGAGTACGTGACGGTGATGGAGGTGATGGAGATGGTTGTGGAGAAAGGGGTGGAAGAGGTGATGTAGCATGCGAGATTGTAGGAGTGGGATCAGGGGCATGGCTACATTATTGTCCACTTGCTTGCCAGATCTAACCATGTGAATGGCATTGCATTGGTAGACAGGCGAATGATTAGAGTTTGAGGAACTGGCATTAGGGTTCGTTATGGGTTGACTTGGAAAGGTACCCTGCCACATTCACTCATCTGACTCGCTAATTGTCCAACCTGCTGCTCTATATTCTTTATAGATTAAAAGTTCACGAGCAGTTGCTGACCTGTATTTTGAATAAAGTCAGTTGACACTTTCATAAGATTTTGCATGTGTGTGTCAAGGTTGGACATATGCGTGTCGAACTTGGAATGAGACTTTAGAAGATTTTCAACGTTCTTCTCAAGTGACTGGAGTCGCTTTCTTGATCAATATTAGACCCCTGTTGTTGATGTGAGTGGTTTTATGCAGGTGGTCTATTCTGCTTGTTTCCATAATTTGAAGCGTTTGGGTGTTGGTAGGCACCCACATTTGGTCTTGGGAACTGACCAGTGGCTGGAAACTTCATGTTAGGGTTAGGGGCCCCCTGATATTGCCCTTGACCCCATGATAGAATTGGATGGTTCCTCCAGCCAGGATTGTATGTAGGAGCGTAAGGATTGTTCATGGGTTGTTGATACAAGGCGTTAGCCTGCTCAAGTGTGGGACCCATGGAATTCATTAATAATGGACACTCCTCAATAATATGATTCGGAGTTCCGCAATTAAAGCAAGTGGGAATTTGAATTTGATTAACCTGACTCACCGGTGAAGCACTAGGAGTCTCCAATGCCTCAATTCTTCTCATAAGGGCTGCAATCTTAGTTTCGGCAGGTATAGAGCTATCAATACTATGGATCCCACCCTTATGCGCAGAAGTTGATGCACTGGGATTTTCAGTGGGACTCTCCCACTGCATAGTCTTCCACGATAGGTCCTCAAGAAAGTCCCGTACTTTATCCTCATTCTTTCTCATGAACTCCCCCTTGCACATGGACTCAAGAAGAGTTTTGGATGTATAATCAAGTCCTTCGTACATGATTTGATACAACCGCCACTTTTCTATCGCATGATGGGGACACTGAGCTAATAAGTCCTTGAACCGTTCCAAATACTTCCAGAAGCGTTCTCCCGGCACTTGACGGAATTGATTAATTTGATTTTGTATCCTTGCCGCCTTATGCATGGGATAATACTTCTTAAGAAACACCGTAACGAATTCATCCCAAGTAGTGATTGAATTAGTAGGCATACTGTACAACCACTTCTTGGCATTATTCTTAAGTGCAAAGGGGATGAAGCGGAGCTTAATTGCATCCTCCGATAAGTTATGCAGTTTTATCATTACGCATACATCCTGAAATTCACTGATAAAGAGATATGCATCTTCTGAATCAGAAACAGTGAATTTAGGAAGCATACTAATGTACTGCGGCTTCAAATCATAGTGATTACCCACTGCGTGTGGAAGTTTTATGTATGATGGAAGAGATGTGCGCAACCGGTAACATCGATCCATAAGGATTGGGATCGGTTGGTCCATCTTAGCTCCTATAAACAAATCTGATCTCACAAATCGGCCAAATTAATCACAGGTCCAATGTGACATGAACCAACGACCGTGATTATATGCGTGAATTTCCTAAACTAATGCAAGAAGTGGGGTATGGTGTAGATATAAAACGGTGGAATAGATATGATCAAATAAAAATGTGATTCCTAGTGTTCCTAATAAATTTTTTTTGTATTTTCTTGCAAAATCAGATAACCAAAATACAGAACTGGAGAAAATTTGGGACTCAAATGTACCTCTTTGGCCGCTAAATAGCGGTTTTAGCTGCTGAATAGCAGCCAAACTAGAGATTCTGACTCTCTGGTTTTTGCGACGCAATTCTTAGGCTTCTCCGATCCTTTTTATCTTCCTGTAACTGCACTTTATATTCTCTACACACTCAATACACACTGTTAACCAGTAAAACGTCAGAAAAAGCAAGAAAAATATCGTCGATCCCCGACAATGGCGCCAAAAACTTAATGTGATAAATTACTACAAGCACACAGTGTCGGTGTAGCACTGTACAGGACGTCCCACAGAGATCTAAGGTGTTTTGCGATTTCTTACTCTTTCCTTAATGTAACGATCTAACTATGAGATTTTAGATCGAGAGAAAATTATTTAAGTTCTAGAGGTTAGCCTAGGATCTTGAATCCATTAGAATAATGGCCTAACAATAAATTATCTCTTGCTTCCTAACTTTTTAATTATGCACAGTTAAGTAACATATTAAAAAGGTGATCTTTTTAATTTGATTTTAATCGAAGGCCACTAAGTATGACCTATCAAGTGATGCGCAAATATAGACCATCAAAGATAACACTTTTTTTAAAACCAAATCATATCAAGTAGAAACTCTCATAAACAAAAGAAAAAAAATAAACTTCAAACCCTAATCTAAGCATATGCTATCAAGAAACCTAATTTAAGTATAACCTATCAAAGAAATCAGATTTACATGTTTATTCATGTCAATTTATTTATAGGAAAATCTCTAATAATAATTCTAAAAATAAACAAAGAGTAAGAATTCCAAACTTCATCTAAGTATAGATTATCAAAATATTAATTAAGCATAATCGATCAAACAATTATGATTTGTAAATTCTATCTTTTATATATTTATAGAAAAATAATAATTTTATTTCTTTCTAGGAAGAATATGAGATAAATCAATGTTAGGTCTATTAAACTAACTTCATCTACATCCTACGGCTAAAGAAAATTAGCTACTCATATTTCTAGTAAGCAATTAAATATATTTTTAATTATGAAAGCAAATAAATCTAATCTAGAAAGCAATAAAACCTATACTAGAAAGCAATTAACTCTATCTAAAAAATAAATAAATATTAGAAAGCAATGGCTTACCTCTGGAGCACTGTATTGTGGCCGTCACCCCTTTAGCGAAACCCTAATTTTATTCAATTAAAAATGAGTACAAAACTTCAGGATTCTCCTCTAGAATACAAGGATCGGCCAATATATAGGCTTCGGAAATCAAACCCTAATTATAGTAGAACTAAAAAACTAAAAAATTAGAATGAAGCCATGGGGAAAACACTCAGAAGCGTTAGGGTCCACATGGCCGCTATTTGGCGGGAATACCGCTACATAGCGGTACAACAAAGCCAAACAATATTGAAACTTTTCCCACGTTAACTTCATATCTTGTTTATTTAATATTCCTAACTTTATTAGACTTTGGGTCTCGACAACATCATAGTCTCGTAGTTTTACTCACTTTAGAAACTTTTCTGGCTTGATTTCCTACTCCAACTTTGATTTCATGCCATGTCCTTGTACGAATCTGATTACTTGAAAAAGACACTAAAAATACCCGAGTAGCATTTATTTATATACAAAAATAGGTAATATGAAGGCTATAAATATGCAATATATGGCATTCATCAAATATTAAAAAATTAGAATGAAGCCATGGGGAAAACACTCAGAAGCGTTAGGTCCACATGGCTGCTATTTGACGGGAATACCGCTACAAAAAACAAAAAAATTAGAATGAAGCCATGGGGAAAACAATCAGAAGCGTTAGGGTCCACGTGGCCACTATTTGGCGGGAATACCGCTACATAGCGGTACAACAAAGCCAAACAATATTGAAACTTTTCCCACGTTAACTTTATATCTTGTTTATTTAATATTCCTGACTTTATTCGACTTTGGGTCTCTACAACATCATAGTCTCGTAGTTTTACTCACTTTAGAACGTTTTCTGGCTTGATTTCCTACTCCAACTTTGATTTCTTGCCATGTCCTTGTACGAATCTGATTACTTGAAAAAGACACTAAAAATACCCGAGTAGCATTTATTTATATACAAAAATAGGTAATATGAAGGCTATAAATATGCAATATATGAAATTCATCAAATATTAAAAAATTAGAATGAAGCCATGGGGAAAACACTCGGAAGCGTTAGGGTCCACGTGGCCGCTATTTGGCAGGAATACCGCTACAAAAAACTAAAAAATTAGAATGAAGCCATGGGGAAAACACTCAGAAGCGTTAGGGTCCACATGGCTGCTATTTGGCGGGAATACCGCTACATAGCTGTACAACAAAGCCAAACAATATTGAAACTTTTCCCACGTTAACTTCATATCTTGTTTATTTAATATTCCTGACTTTATTCGACTTTGGGTCTCCACAACATCATAGTCTCGCAGTTTTACTCACTTTAGAAACTTTTATGGTTTGATTTCCTACTCCAACTTTGATTTCATGCCATGTCCTTGTACGAATCTGATTACTTGAAAAAGACACTAAAAATACCTGAGTAGCATTTATTTATATACAAAAATAGGTAATATGAAGGCTATAAATATGCAATATATGGCATTTATCAAATATTAACCTTCACCTACTGAAATGTTTCAAGAATCTTTCCTATTTGCGTCCTAAACCGATTGGGATATGGTACTTTTGGCTCAGGAATAGGTTCTTCTAAATGATCATGTGAGGATGATGGAGGTGATGGAGATGGTGCAGCCTGCAAAATAGTAGTAGTGGGATAAAGGGGCATGGCTACATTATTATCCACTTGCTTGCCAAATCTAAGCGTGTAAATGACATTGCATTGGTGAACATGCGACTAATTGGAGTTTGAGGAAAATGCATTAAGGTTCGTTATGGGTTGACTTGGAAAGATACCCTGGGCACGTTCACTCATCTAACTCACTAATTGTCCAACCTGCTACTCTATACTCTTAATAGATTGAGAGTTCACAAGTAGTTGCTGACATGTACTTTGAATAAAATCAGTTGACACTTTCATAAGATTTTGCATGTGTGTGTACGGGTTGGACATATGCATGTCAAACTTGAAATGGACTTGAGAAGATTTTCAACGTGCTTCTCAAGTAACTATAGTCACTTTTCTTGTTCATTATTAGACCCCTGTTGTGGATGTGAGAGGTTTTGTGCATGTGGTCTGGTTGTTCCCATAATTTGATGCGTTTGGGTTTTGATATGCACCCATATTTTGTCTTGGGAACTGACCAGTGGCTGGAGGTTGCATGTTAGGGTTAGGGCCCCCGTGATATTGCCCTTGACCCCATGATAGATTTGGATGGTTCCTCCAGCAAGGATTGTATGTCAGAGCTAAGAATTATTCATGGGTTGTTGATACAAGGCGTTAGCTTGCTCAAGTGTGGGACCCATGTGATTCATTAATAATGAACATTCCTCCATAACATGATTCAGAGTTCCGCAATTAAAACATGTGGGTACTTGAATTTGATTTACTTGACCTACTTGTGGAGCATGAGTAGTCTCCAATGCCTCAATTCTCCTAATAAGGGCTGCAATCTTAGCTTCGGCAATTATAGAGCTATCGACGCTATGGATCCCACCCTTATGTGCAGAAGTTGATGCACTGAACTTCTCAGTGGGACTCTTCCACTGCATAGTCTTCCACGATAGGTCCTCAAGAAAGTCCCGTACTTTATCCTCATTCTTTCTCACGAACTCCCCCTTGCACATGGACTCAAGAAGAGTTTTGGATGTATAATCAAGTCCTTCGTACACGATTTGATACAACCGCCACTTTTCTATCGCATGATGGGGACACTGAGCTAATAAGTCCTTGAACCGTTCCAAATATTTCCAGAAGCGTTCTCCCGGCACTTGACGGAATTGATTAATTTGATTTTGTATCCTTGCCGCTTTATGCATGGGATAATACTTCTTAAGAAACACCGTAACGAATTCATCCCAAGTAGTGATTGAATTAGTAGGCATACTATACAACCACTTCTTGGCATTATTCTTAAGTGCAAAGGGGATGAAGCGGAGCTTAATTGCATCCTCCGATAAGTTCTGCAGTTTTATCATTATGCATACATCCTGAAATTCACTGATAAAGAGATATGCATCTTCTGAATCAGAAACAGTGAATTTAGGAAGCATACTAATGTACTGCGGCTTCAAATCATAGTGATTACCCACTGCGTGTGGAAGTTTTATGTATGATGGAAGAGATGTGCGCAACCGGTAACATCGATCCATAAGGATTGGGATCGGTTGGTCCATCTTAGCTCCTATAAACAAATCTGATCTCACAAATCGGCCAAATTAATCACAGGTCCAATGTGGCATGAACCAACGACCGTGATTATATGCGTGAATTTCCTAAACTAATGCAAGAAGTGGGGTATGGTGGAGAGATAAAACGGTGGAATAGATATGATCAAATAAAAATGTGATTCCTAGTGTTCCTAATAAATTTTTTTTGTATTTTTTTGCAAAATCAGAGAACCAAAATACAGAACTGGAGAAAATTTGGGACTCAAATGTACCTCTTTGGCCGCTAAATAGCGGTTTTAGCTGCTGAATAGCAGCCAAACTAGAGATTCTGACTCTCTGGTTTCTGCGACGCAATTCTTAGGCTTCTCCGATCCTTTTTATCTTCCTGTAACTGCACTTTATATTCTCTGCATACTCAATACACATTGTTAACCAGTAAAACATCAGAAAAAGCAAGAAAAATATCGTCGATCCCCGACAACGGCGCCAAAAACTTAATGTGTTAAATTACTGCAAGCACACAGTGTTGGTGTAGCACTGTACAGGTCGTCCCACAGAGATCTAAGGTGTTTTGCTATTTCTTACTCTTTCCTTAATGTAACGATCTAACTATGAGATTTTAGATCGAGAGAAAATTATTTAAGTTCTAGAGGTTAGCCTAGGATCTTGAATCCATTAGAATAATGGCCTAACAATAAATTATCTCTTTCTTCCTAACTTTTTAATTATGCACAGTTAAGTAACATATTAAAAAGGTGATCTTTTTAATTTGATTTTAATCGAAGGCCACTAAGTATGACCTATCAAGTTATGCGCAAGTATAGACCATCAAAGATAACACTTTTTTTAAAACCAAATCATATCAAGTAGAAACTCTCATAAACAAAAGAAAAAAAATAAACTTCAAACCCTAATCTAAGCATATGCTATCAAGAAACCTAATTCAAGTATAACCTATCAAAGAAATCAGATTTACATGTTTATTCATGTCAATTTATTTATAGGAAAATCTCTAATAATAATTCTAAAAATAAACAAAGAGTAAGAATTCCAAACTTCATCTAAGTATAGATTATCAAAATATTAATTAAGCATAATCGATCAAAGAATTATGATTTGTAAATTCTATCTTTTATATATTTATAGAAAAATAATAATTTTATTTCTCTCTAGGAAGAATATGAGATAAATCAATGTTAGGTCTATTAAACTAACTTCATCTACATCCTACGGCTAAAGATAATTAGCTACTCATATTTCTAGTAAGCAATTAAATATATTTTTAATTATGAAAGCAAATAAATCTAATCTAGAAAGCAATAAAACCAATACTAGAAAGCAATTAACTCTATCTAAAAAATAAATAAATATTAGAAAGCAATGACTTACCTCTGGAGCACTGTATTGTGACCGTCACCCCTTCAGCGAAACTCTAATTTTATTCAATTAAAAACGAGTACAAAACTTCAGGATTCTCCTCTAGAATACAAGGATCGGCCAATATATAGGCTTCGGAAATCAAACCCTAATTATAGCAGAACTAAAAAACTAAAAAATTAGAATGAAGCCATGGGGAAAACACTCAGAAGCGTTAGGGTCCACATGGCCACTATTTGGCAGGAATACCGCTACATAGCGGTACAACAAAGCCAAACAATATTGAAACTTTTCCCACGTTAACTTCATATCTTGTTAATTTAATATTCCTGACTTTATTAGACTTTGGGTCTCTACAACATCATAGTCTCGTAGTTTTACTCACTTTAGAAACTTTTCTGGCTTGATTTCCTACTCCAACTTTGATTTCATGCCATGTCCTTGTACGAATCTGATTACTTGAAAAAGACACTAAAAATACCCGAGTAGCATTTATTTATATACAAAAATAGGTAATATGAAGGCTATAAATATGCAATATATGGCATTCATCAAATATTAAAAAATTAGAATGAAGCCATGGGGAAAACACTCAGAAGCGTTAGGTCCACATGGCTGCTATTTGGCGGGAATACCGCTACAAAAAACTAAAAAATTAGAATGAAGCCATGGGGAAAACAATCAGAAGCGTTAGGGTCCACGTGGCCACTATTAGGCGGGAATACCGCTACATAGCGGTACAACAAAGCCAAACAATATTGAAACTTTTCCCACGTTAACTTCATATCTTGTTTATTTAATATTCCTGACTTTATTCGACTTTGGGTCTCTACAACATCATAGTCTCGTAGTTTTACTCACTTTAGAACGTTTTCTGGCTTGATTTCCTACTCCAACTTTTATTTCATGACATGTCCTTGTACGAATCTGATTACTTGCAAAAGACACTAAAAATACCCGAGTAGCATTTATTTATATACAAAAATAGGTAATATGAAGGCTATAAATATGCAATATATGAAATTCATCAAATATTAAAAAATTAGAATGAAGCCATGGGGAAAACACTCGAAAGCGTTAGGGTCCACGTGGCCGCTATTTGGCGGGAATACCGCTACAAAAAACTAAAAAATTAGAATGAAGCCATGGGGAAAACACTCAGAAGCGTTAGGGTCCACATGGCCGCTATTTGGCGGGAGTACCGCTACATAGCGGTACAACAAAGCCAAACAATATTGAAACTTTTCCCACGTTAACTTTATATCTTGTTTATTTAATATTCCTGACTTTATTCGACTTTGGGTCTCTACAACATCATAGTCTCGTAGTTTTACTCACTTTAGAACGTTTTCTGGCTTGATTTCCTACTCCAACTTTGATTTCATGCCATGTCCTTGTACGAATCTGATTACTTGAAAAAGACACTAAAAATACCCGAGTGGCATTTATTTATATACAAAAATAGGTAATATGATGGCTATAAATATGCAATATATGAAATTCATCAAATATTAAAAAATTAGAATGAAGCCATGGGGAAAACACTCGAAAGCGTTAGGGTCCACGTGGCCGCTATTTGGCGGGAATACCGCTACAAAAAACTAAAAAATTAGAATGAAGCCATGGGGAAAACACTCAGAAGCATTAGGGTCCACATGGCCGCTATTTGGCGGGAATACCGCTACATAGCGGTACAACAAAGCCAAACAATATTGAAACTTTTCCCACGTTAACTTCATATCTTGTTTATTTAATATTCCTGACTTTATTCGACTTTGGGTCTCCACAACATCATAGTCTCATAGTTTTACTCACTTTAGAAACTTTTCTGGTTTGATTTCCTACTCCAACTTTGATTTCATGCCATGTCCTTGTACGAATCTGATTACTTGAAAAAGTCACTAAAAATACCTGAGTAGCATTTATTTATATACAAAAATAGGTAATATGAAGGCTATAAATATGCAATATATGGCATTCATCAAATATTAACCTTCACCTACTGAAATGTTTCAAGAATCTTTCCTATTTGCAGTGAAGGCTTCCTAAACCGATTGGGATATGGTACTTTTGGCTCAGGAATAGGTTCTTCTAAATGATCATGTGACGATGATGGAGGTGATGGAGATGGTGCAGCCTGCAAAATAGTAGTAGTGGGATAAAGGGGCATGGCTACATTATTATCCACTTGCTTGCCAAATCTAAGCGTGTAAATGACATTGCATTGGTGAACATGCGACTAATTGGAGTTTGAGGAAAATGCATTAAGGTTCGTTATGGGTTGACTTGGAAAGATACCCTGGGCACGTTCACTCATCTAACTCACTAATTGTCCAACCTGCTACTCTATATTCTTAATAGATTGAGAGTTCACAAGTAGTTGCTGACATGTACTTTGAATAAAATCAGTTGACACTTTCATAAGATTTTGCATGTGTGTGTACGGGTTGGACATATGCATGTCAAACTTGAATTGGACTTGAGAAGATTTTCAACGTGCTTCTCAAGTAACTATAGTCACTTTTCTTGTTCATTATTAGACCCCTGTTGTGGATGTGAGAGGTTTTGTGCATGTGGTCTGGTTGTTCCCATAATTTGATGCGTTTGGGTTTTGATATGCACCCATATTTTGTCTTGGGAACTGACCAGTGGCTGGAGGTTGCATGTTAGGGTTAGGGCCCCCGTGATATTGCCCTTGACCCCATGATAGATTTGGATGGTTCCTCCAGCGAGGATTGTATGTCAGAGCTAAGAATTATTCATGGGTTGTTGATACAAGGCGTTAGCTTGCTCAAGTGTGGGACCCATGTGATTCATTAATAATGAACATTCCTCCATAACATGATTCAGAGTTCCGCAATTAAAACATGTGGGTACTTGAATTTGATTTACTTGACCTACTTGTGGAGCATGAGTAGTCTCCAATGCCTCAATTCTCCTCATAAGGGCTGCAATCTTAGCTTCGGCAATTATAGAGCTATCGACGCTATGGATCCCACCCTTATGTGCAGAAGTTGATGCACTGAACTTCTCAGTGGGACTCTTCCACTGCATAGTCTTCCACGATAGGTCCTCAAGAAAGTCCCGTACTTTATCCTCATTCTTTCTCACGAACTCCCCCTTGCACATGGACTCAAGAAGAGTTTTGGATGTATAATCGAGTCCTTCGTACACGATTTGATACAACCGCCACTTTTCTATTGCATGATGGGGACACTGAGCTAATAAGTCCTTGAACCGTTCCAAATATTTCCAGAAGCGTTCTCCCGGTACTTGACGGAATTGATTAATTTGATTTTGTATCCTTGCCGCCTTATGCATGGGATAATACTTCTTAAGAAACACCGTAACGAATTCATCCCAAGTAGTGATTGAATTAGTAGGCATACTGTACAACCACTTCTTGGCATTATTCTTAAGTGCAAAGGGGATGAAGCGGAGCTTAATTGCATCCTCCGATAAGTTATGCAGTTTTATCATTATGCATACATCCTGAAATTCACTGATAAAGAGATATGCATCTTCTGAATCAGAAACAGTGAATTTAGGAAGCATACTAATGTACTGCGGCTTCAAATCATAGTGATTACCCACTGCGTGTGGAAGTTTTATGTATGATGGAAGAGATGTGCGCAACCGGTAACATCGATCCATAAGGATTGGGATCGGTTGGTCCATCTTAGCTCCTATAAACAAATCTGATCTCACAAATCGGCCAAATTAATCACAGGTCCAATGTGGCATGAACCAACGACCATGATTATATGCATGAATTTCCTAAACTAATGCAAGAAGTGGGGTATGGTGGAGAGATAAAACGGTGGAATAGATATGATCAAATAGAAATGTGATTCCTAGTGTTCCTAATAATTTTTTTTTGTATTTTTTTACAAAATCAGAGAACCAAAATACAGAACTGGAGAAAATTTGGGACTCAAATGTACCTCTTTGGCCGCTAAATAGCGGTTTTAGCTGCTGAATAGCAGCCAAACTAGAGATTCTGACTCTCTGGTTTCTGCGACGCAATTCTTAGGCTTCTCCGATCCTTTTTATCTTCCTGTAACTGCACTTTATATTCTCTGCATACTCAATACACACTGTTAACCAGTAAAACGTCAGAAAAAGCAAGAAAAATATCGTCGATCCCCGACAACGGCGCCAAAAACTTAATGTGTTAAATTACTGCAAGCGCACAGTGTCGGTGTAGCACTGTACAGGTCGTCCCACAGAGATCTAAGGTGTTTTGCGATTTCTTACTCTTTCCTTAATGTAACGATCTAACTATGAGATTTTAGATCGAGAGAAAATTATTTAAGTTCTAGAGGTTAGCCTAGGATCTTGAATCCATTAGAATAATGGCCTAACAATAAATTATCTCTTTCTTCCTAACTTTTTAATTATGCACAGTTAAGTAACATATTAAAAAGGTGATCTTTTTAATTTGATTTTAATCGAAGGCAACTAAGTATGACCTATCAAGTAATGCGCAAGTATAGACCATCAAAGATAACACTTTTTTTAAAACCAAATCATATCAAGTAGAAACTCTCATAAACAAAAGAAGAAAAATAAACTTCAAACCCTAATCTAAGCATATGCTATCAAGAAACCTAATTCAAGTATAACCTATCAAAGAAATCAGATTTACATGTTTATTCATGTCAATTTATTTATAGGAAAATCTCTAATAATAATTCTAAAAATAAACAAAGAGTAAGAATTCCAAACTTCATCTAAGTATAGATTATCAAAATATTAATTAAGCATAATCTATCAAAGAATTATGATTTGTAAATTCTATCTTTTATATATTTATAGAAAAATAATAATTTTATTTCTTTCTAGGAAGAATATGAGATAAATCAATGTTAGGTCTATTAAACTAACTTCATCTACATCCTACGGCTAAAGAAAATTAGCTACTCATATTTCTAGTAAGCAATTAAATATATTTTTAATTATGAAAGCAAATAAATCTAATCTAGAAAGCAATAAAACCTATACTAGAAAGCAATTAACTCTATCTAAAAAATAAATAAATATTAGAAAGCAATGGCTTACCTCTGGAGCACTGTATTGTGGCCGTCACCCCTTCAGCGAAACCCTAATTTTATTCAATTAAAAACGAGTACAAAACTTCAGGATTCTCCTCTAGAATACATGGATCGGCCAATATATAGGCTTCGAAAATCAAACCCTAATTATAGCAGAACTAAAAAACTAAAAAATTAGAATGAAGCCATGGGGAAAACACTCAGAAGCGTTAGGGTCCACATGGCAGCTATTTGGCGGGAATACCGCTACATAGCGGTACAACAAAGCCAAACAATATTGAAACTTTTCCCACGTTAACTTCATATCTTGTTTATTTAATATTCCTGACTTTATTAGACTTTGGGTCTCTACAACATCATAGTCTCGTAGTTTTACTCACTTTAGAAACTTTTCTGGCTTGATTTCCTACTCCAACTTTGATTTCATGCCATGTCCTTGTACGAATCTGATTACTTGAAAAAGACACTAAAAATACCTGAGTAGCATTTATTTATATACAAAAATAGGTATTATGAAGGCTATAAATATGCAATATATGGCATACATCAAATATTAAAAAATTAGAATGAAGCCATGGGGAAAACACTCAGAAGCGTTAGGTCCACATGGCTGCTATTTGGCGGGAATACCGCTACAAAAAACTAAAAAATTAGAATGAAGCCATGGGGAAAACAATCAGAAGCGTTAGGGTCCACATGGCCACTATTTGGCGGGAATACCGCTACATAGCGGTACAACAAAGCCAAACAATATTGAAACTTTTCCCACGTTAACTTCATATCTTGTTTATTTAATATTCCTGACTTTATTCGACTTTGGGTCTCTACAACATCATAGTCTCGTAGTTTTACTCACTTTAGAATGTTTTCTGGCTTGATTTCCTACTCCAACTTTGATTTCATGCCATGTCCTTGTACGAATCTGATTACTTGAAAAAGACACTAAAAATACCCGAGTAGCATTTATTTATATACAAAAATAGGTAATATGAAGGCTATAAATATGAAATATATGAAATTCATCAAATATTAAAAAATTAGAATGAAGCCATGGGGAAAACACTCGGAAGCGTTAGGGTCCACGTGGCCGCTATTTGGCGGGAATACCGCTACAAAAAACTAAAAAATTAGAATGAAGCCATGGGGAAAACACTCAGAAGCGTTAGGGTCCACATGGCCGCTATTTGGCGGGAATACCGCTACATAGCGGTACAACAAAGCCAAACAATATTGAAACTTTTCCCATGTTAACTTCATATCTTGTTTATTTAATATTCCTGACTTTATTCGACTTTGGGTCTCCACAACATCATAGTCTCGTAGTTTTACTCACTTTAGAAACTTTTCTGGTTTGATTTCCTACTCCAACTTTGATTTCATGCCATGTCCTTGTACGAATCTGATTACTTGAAAAAGACACTAAAAATACCTGAGTAGCATTTATTTATATACAAAAATAGGTAATATGAAGGATATAAATATGCAATATATGGCATTCATCAAATATTAACCTTCACCAACTGAAATGTTTCAAGAATCTTTCCTATTTGCATCCTAAACCGATTGGGATATGGTACTTTTGGCTCAGGAATAGGTTCTTCTAAATGATCATGTGACGATGATGGAGGTGATGGAGATGGTGCAGCCTGCAAAATAGTAGTAGTGGGATAAAGGGGCATGGCTACATTATTATCCACCTGCTTGCCAAATCTAAGCGTGTAAATGACATTGCATTGGTGAACATGCGACTAATTGGAGTTTGTGGAAAATGCATTAAGGTTCGTTATGGGTTGACTTGGAAAGATACCCTGGGCACGTTCACTCATCTAACTCACTAATTGTCCAACCTGCTACTCTATATTCTTAATAGATTGAGAGTTCATAAGTAGTTGCTGACATGTACTTTGAATAAAATCAGTTGACACTTTCATAAGATTTTGCATGTGTGTTTAAGGGTTGGACATATGCATGTCAAACTTGAAATGGACTTGAGAAGATTTTCAACGTTCTTCTCAAGTAACTATAGTCACTTTTTTTGTTCATTATTAGACCCCTGTTGTGGATGTGAGAGGTTTTGTGCATGTGGTCTGATCTGGTTGTTCCCATAATTTGATGCGTTTGGGTTTTGATATGCACCCATATTTGGTCTTGGGAACTGACCAGTGGCTGGAGGTTGCATGTTAGGGTTAGGGCCCCCGTGATATTGCCCTTGACCCCATGATAGATTTGGATGGTTCCTCCAGCGAGGATTGTATGTCAGAGCTAAGAATTATTCATGGGTTGTTGATACAAGGCGTTAGCTTGCTCAAGTGTGGGACCCATGTGATTCATTAATAATGAACATTCCTCCATAACATGATTCAGAGTTCCGCAATTAAAACATGTGGGTACTTGAATTTGATTTACTTGACCTACTTGTGGAGCATGAGTAGTCTCCAATGCCTCAATTCTCCTCATAAGGGCTGCAATCTTAGCTTCGGCAATTATAGAGCTATCGACGCTATGGATCCCACACTTATGTGCAGAAGTTGATGCACTGAACTTCTCAGTGGGACTCTTCCACTGCATAGTCTTCCACGATAGGTCCTCAAGAAAGTCCCGTACTTTATCCTCATTCTTTCTCACGAACTCCCCCTTGCACATGGACTCAAGAAGAGTTTTGGATGTATAATCGAGTCCTTCGTACACGATTTGATACAACCGCCACTTTTCTATCGCATGGTGGGGGCACTGAGCTAAATGATCCTTGAACCGTTCCAAGTATTTCCAAAAGAGTTCTTCCGGCACTTGACGGAATTGATTGATTTGATTTCGTATCCTTATCGTCTTATGCGCGGGATAATACTTCTTAAGAAACACCGTAACGAATTCATCCCAAGTAGTGATTGAATCAGTAGGCATACTGTACAACCATTTCTTGGCATTATCTTTTAGTGCAAAGGGGATGAAGCAGAGCTTAATTGTGTCCTTCGATAAGTGCTAAAGTTTTATCATCACGCATACTTCCTAAAATTCACTGATAATGAGATATACATCTCCTGAATAAGAACCAGTGAATTTAAGAAGCATACTGATGTACTGTGGCTTCAATTCATAGTGATTACCTGCTGCGTGTGGAAGTTTGATGCATGATGGTAATGATGTACACAATGAGTAACATCGATCATAAAGGATCGGGATCGGTTGGTCCATCTTGGCACCCATGAGCAAATCTGATCTCACTAACCAACCAAATTGATCACGGATCCAATGTGGCATGAACCAGCGACCGTGAATGTATGCGTGATTTCCTAAATTAATGTAAGAAGTGGGGTGTGGTGGAGAGATAAAACAGTGGAATAGATATGATCAAATAGCAAATGTCATTCCTACAGTGCCTAATATATATATATTTTTAATATTTTTTTACAGAACTAGGGAACCAAATCACAGAACTGGAAAAAATTTAGGTTCTGTTAATACCTAAGAACTTGCTAATTGGCGGGTTTAGTCCCTAAAATGCGGCTAAACCGGAGAGGTTGACTCTCTGGTTTTTGCAGCTTAGTCCAGAGGCTATTCTGATCCCTTTTGTTTTCCTGTATCTACAATTTCTATTCCGTACACACTCGACACACACTGTTAATACATAAAACTTTAGAAAAAACAAGAAAAAAACCGTCGATCACCAGCAACGATGCCAAAAAATATGATGTGATAAACTGCAATCGTATAGTGTCGGTTATAGCGCTATACAGGTCATCCACAGAGATCTCTGGTGTTTTCTGATTCTTACTATTTTTTTAGTTCTAGTGGATTAACTAAGAGTTTCTAAATTGAGGGAAGATTGGTTCTAAATTCTAAAGATTAGCCTACGATTTCGAATCCATTAGAATAATAGCCTATCAGTGAATTATCTCTTTCTACCTATCTTTTCAATTATGCACGGTTAAGTAACATATTAAAAAGGTGATATTTTTAATTTGATTTTAATCAAGTGCCCTAAGTATGACCTATCAAGTGATGTGCAAGTATAGAACATCAATGATAATACCTTTCTTAAAAATAAGTCATATCGAGAAGAAAATCTCATAAATAAACGAAAAGAAATAAACTTCAAACCCTAATCTAAGCATAGGCTATCAAAAGACCGAACTTAAGTATAACCTATCAAAGAAATTAGATTTACAAGTCTAATCAATTCAATTTATTTATAGGAAAATCTTTATTGATAATTCAAAAAATAAACAAAGAATAAGAATTGCAAACTTCATCTAAGCATAGATTATCCAAACATTAATTAAGCATAATCTATCAAAGAATTATGATTGTGAACTCTATCTTTTATTTATTTATAGAAAAATCATAAATTTATTTATAAGAAGAAAAAGATGAGATAAATCCATGTTAAATCTATTAAACTAACTTCATCTACATCCTAGGGCTAAAGAAAATTAGCTATCCATATTTTTAATAAGCAAAATCAAATTTTTATTCTTGAACACAATAAAATCTAATCAAGAAAGCGAATAAATCTATACTAGAAAGTAATTAATTCAATCTAAAAAGCAAATAAAGAATTAAAAGCAATGGCTTACCTCTGAAGCATGGTATTATGGCCGTCACCCCTTCAGCAAAATTCTAATTTTATTAATGAAAAACGAGTCCAAAAACTTACAGATTCTCCTTAGAATAAAAGGATACAGCCAATATATAGGCTTCGGAAACTCAAACCCAATTCTAATACAATTGTGAAACTACAAAATTACAACGAAGCCATGGGAGAAAATTCGAAGAGTGGGACCCACTTTGGGTCGCTATTTGGTGGAGAAAACCGCCAATTGGCGGCTAACGTATTTGAAAAATTCTTGAAATTTTTTCCACGTGAAACTCTTTCTTGCACATTTAAATTTCCTGACTATATTTGACTTTGAGTCCCTGCAGTATCGTAGTCTAGTAGTCTCGCCCATTTTAGAAACTTTTCGTATTTTGATTTCCTACTCCAACTCTGATTTCATACCATCTCCTTATACGAATAAAATTCCTAAAAAGACACAAACAATACCCGAATAGCATTATTTATATACAAAAATAGGTAATATGAAGGCTATAAATATGCAATATATGGCACTCATCAGAACTCGCACGACACGGTGTGCGGGCAGCGCCATTCGAACGCCCTAACCGGACCGTTTGTTGGCTCGAACCGGCACGGCATGGTGCGAAAATAGTCCTGTCCATCCCGAACCGGGCCGTCTGTCCGTCTGAACCAGCATGGCACAGTACGTGAGCAGTCCCGACCATGCCACCCAATCGAATAGGCACGACACAGTGCACGGGTCGTCCCGGGCCATCCATCTGTCCAAACCAGCACGGCGCGGCACACGGGCAGTCCTGGCCATTCCATCCGCCTCGAACCGGACCATCAGTCCGCACATATGGCACGGAACAGTGAGCGGGCAGTACCAGCCGTACCATTCGCAACGAATCGGGCCGTCGGTCAGCCCAACCCCGCTTGGCACTGTACGTGGGTAGTCCTGGCCGGTCCATCGGCCCTGAACTGAACCGTGCATACAGCTAAACTCGCACGGCACGGTGCGCAGCCCCCGAACCGAACCGTCCACCAATCGGCACGCGCAAGGCATGGTGCATGGGCCATCCCGACCGCCCCGAATCGGACCATTCGTGTGCCAGATCCTGCATGGCACGGTGCACGGGTAGCCCCGGCTTGGCCTTCCGCCTCGAACCGATCTCTACCCGCCCGAACCCGGAAGGCCCAGTGCGAGAGCAGTCCTGACCGCCTCGAACCAGACCGTCTGTACACACAAACCCGCAAGGCACTATGCGTGGGCAGCCTCGTTCGTCCGATCCGCCCCGAACCAGACTGGGCGTATGGCCGAACCCGCACGGCACGGTGTGCGGGCAGTGCCATCCGCCCCGAATAGGACCATCCACCCGCCCGAATGTGCAAGGCACAGTGCACGGGCAATCTCGACCGCCTTGAATCGGACCGTCCGTCCACTGGATCTCGCACGGCATGGTGCGTGGGCAGCCTCAGCCATGCCATCCGCCCCGAACCGGTCCGTCCGCACGCCCGAACCTACAAGGCCCGATGCGTGGTCAGCGCAGAGTGCCCCGAACCGGACCATCAGTGCCATCCGCCACGAACTGGACCGTGCATATGCCCGAACTCGCACTGCACGACGCGATGGCAGTCCTGACCACCCCGAACCAGACCGTCCAACTGCCCGAACCCACAAGGCACGGTGCGCTGGCCGCCCCGACCGCCTCGAACCAGACCGTCTGTCCACCCGAACCCGCACGGCATTGTGCATGGGCAGTCCATTCCGTAATATCTGCCCCAAACAGGACCGTCTGTCCGACCAAACCTGTACGGCATGGTGCGACGACAGTCCTGGCCGAGCCATTCGCCCAAAACCGGACCGACCTTTTGCCCGAACCAGCATGGCACTGTGCACGGACAGTCTCGCACCGAACCGGACCGTCCGCCCCCATGAACAGGCACGGCACGGTACGCGGGCAGTCCCTACCGAGCCATCCATCCCGAACCGGACAGTCTGCCCACATAAATAGGCACGAGATGGTGCGCGGGCAGTTCCGTCCACCCCGAACCGCGCCCTCCGTCCGTCCGAACTAGCACGGCATGGTATGTGTGCTGTCCCGACCGAGCCATCTACCCCGAACCGGACCGTCGGTCTGCCCATACGGCACGGCATGGTGAGAGGTCCGTGCCATTCGCCCAGAACCGGGCTGTCAGTCTGCCCGAACCCACACGGAACGGTGCATGGGCAGTCCCGATCGTGCCATCCGCCCCTACCGGACCGTCTGTATGCCCGAACCCGCACTGCACGGTGCACGGGATGGCCATCCGCCCCAAACCGAACTGTCCACCCACCCAAGCGTGCACGGCACGGTGCGCGGGCAGTCCCGGCCGCCCTGAACCGGTCCGTCCGTCTGCCTGAACCCACAAGGAAGTGTGCGCAAGCAGTCCCGACCGCCCCGAACCGGACCGTCCGCTCGCTTGAACGCACAAGGCAGGGTGCGCGGGCTATCTCGACAGCCCCAAACTGGATCGCCCGTTCACTCTAACCCGCAAGGCATGATGTGTAGGCGGTTCCTGCCGTCCCATCCACTACGAACCAGGCCGTCTATCCACCGGAACCCGCATGACACAGTGCGTGGGCATGGCCATCCGCCCCAAACCGAACCATTCGCATGCCTGAACCTGCACGGCACGGTACGCGGGCATGGCCATCCGCCCCAAACGGAACTGCATGTCCGCCCGAACACGCACGGAACGGTGCGTGGGCAGTCCCAGCCGCCCTAAACTGGTCCGTCCATCTGCACGAACTAGCAAGGCAAAGTGCACGTGCAGATCCGGCAGCCCCAAACCGGTCCGTCCGTCTGCACAAACCTGCAAGGCACGGGGCACTAACAGTCCAGACCGTGCCAAATCGGACCTACTGTCTGCCCGAACCCGTACGGCGCTATGCGCGGGCAGTACCGGCCGCCCCGAACCAAACCGACCGTCTGCCAGAACCTTCACGGTAGGGTGCGCGGGCAGTCTCGGCCTCCCCTAACAGGTCCGTCCGTTCGCCCGAACATGCACGGCCTGGTGCCCGGGTAGTCCTGGCCACCTCGAACCAGTCCGACCGTTCACTCGAACACGCAAGGCACGGTGCGCGGACAGTCTCGGCCGCCGTTAACCGGACTGTTCGTCTGCCCGAACCCGTACGGCACGATGCGTGGGCGGTCCCGGCCGTGCCATCCGCCCCAAACCGGACAGTCCGTCTGTTGGAACCCGCAAGGCACGGTGCGCGGTCATGGCCATCCGTCCCAAACCAAACAGTCCATATGCTCGAACCTGCATGGAACGAAGTGCGGGCCTGGCCATCCGCCCCGAACCGAACCGTCCGTACGCACGATCGCGCACGGTACTGGTGCATGGATAGTACCAGGCACCACGAACCAGTCTATCAGACTGCCCGAACCCCCAAGGCATGGTGTGCGGGTTGTCCCGGTCGCCCCGAACTGACCTCCCGTCGGCCCGAACCAGCACGGCACGGTGTTCGGACAGTTCCTGACGTGCCATCCACCGCGAACCGGGTCGTCTATCTACCGGAACCCGCACGGCACGGTGCGTTGTCATGGCCATCCGCCCTGCCCCGAAACGTCTGTACACCCGAATATGCACGGCACGATGCACGAGGATGTCCATCCGCTCAGAATCGAACTGTTCGTCAGCCCGAACGCGCATGGCACGGCGCGCAGGAAGTCCTGGCCAACTAGAACCGGTCCGTCCAACTACCTGAACCTTCAAGGCATGGTGCGCGGGCTGTCCCGACCGCCCCGGACCAGACCGTCTGACCACCTGAACTCGCACGACATGGTGTGCGGGAGGTTACTGCTCTGCCATCCGCCCCGAATCGAGCCGCCCAGCTGCCGAAACCCACATGACATGGCGCATCGACATGTCCATCCACCCTGAACAGAACTCTCCGTACGCCCAAACCTGCACGGTGCGGTGCGCGGGCATGGCCGTCCGCTCCGAACCGAACTGTCAGTCTACCCGAACTCGACGACACGGTGCGCCGGCAGTCCCGGTTGCCCTAAACCGGTCCATCCGTCTGCACGAACCTGCAAGGCACGGTGCACAGGCAGTCCTAGCCGCCCCGAACTGATTCGTATGTACGCCTAAACTTTCAAGGCACTATCCCGGCCACCCCGAACAGATCTGTCCGTCCACCCGAACGCTCACGACACGGTGTGCAGGCAGTCCCGACCGTCCCGAACTGGACCGTCCATCCATCCGAACCCGCACGACACGTTCCGTGGGCGGTCCCGGTCATCCCGAACTAGACCGTCCGTCCGCCTGAACCCGCTTGGTACGTTCCGTGGGTGGTCTCGGTCGTGCCATCCACCCCGAAGCAGGCCTTCCATCCACCAAAACCTGCTCAACACGGTGCGCAGCATGGCCATCGGCCCCAAACCAAATTGTCCGTATGCCCGAACCTAAATGGCACGGTGTGCGGTCATGGCCATCCGCCCTGAACCGAACCGTCTGTCCACCTAAATGCGCATGGCATGGTGCGCGAGGAGTCTTGACCGCCTCGAACCAGTCCGTCCGACTGCCCAAACTGGACCTTCCATCAGCCATAACCCACACGACACGTTGAGTGGGCTGTGCCCATGGAAGCGGACCGTCCGTTCGTCCGAACCCGCACGGCATGGTGCGGGAGAGCGAAACAGAATCCGTCTGAGTTTTTTTTGGCATCGCCTTGGGGCTCGGCCTTTTGGGGTATTCGGGACATCCTTGCCATGCCAGACATTGTGAACCACCTTGTCGCTGGACCGAAACCTATACTGTGCAGTGCGCAAGCTGTTTCGAGGCTCGCTGGCTGCAGAGGCGATGCGTTGGGAGGAACGAATTTGTGCGACGAGGGGCTAGATCTCAGTGGATCAAGGCAGCAAGGCCACTCTACCACTTACAATGCCCCATCGCATATTTAAGTCGTCTGTAAAGGAAACAGCCTGCCGACCGTTTGGAATTTTGCTCCAAGGGGGCCCGGCAGCATGTCCGTCGCGCGGGCTGTGGCCTTCGACATGTGCTCGTGCGGGTGCAAGTGCCCCTACTGTGGGTCAGGAGGCAGTCGGCGGGCGCTGGCACCGCTTCTCTGGCCTGGATTCTGACTTAGAGGCGTTCAATCATAATCCGGCACATGGTAGCTTCACACCGCTGGATTTTCAACCCAGCGTGATGACCAATTGTGTGAATCAACGGTTCCTCTCGTACTAGGTTGAATTACTATCATGGCGTGGTCATTAGTAGGGTAAAACTAACCTATCTCATGACGGTCTAGACCCAGCTCACATTCCCTATTGGTGGGTGAACAATCCAACACTTGGTGAATTCTGCTTCACAATGATAGGAAGATCCGACATCGAAGGATCAAAAAGCAACGTCGCTATGAATGCTTGGCTGCCACAAGCCAGTTATCCCTGTGGTAACTTTTCTGACACCTCTGGCTTCGAATTCCGAATGTCTAAAGGATCGATAGGCCACGCTTTCACGGTTCGTATCTGTACTGGAAATCAAAATCAAACGAGCTTTTACCCTTTTGTTCCACACGAGATTTCTATTCTCGTTGAGCTCATCTTAGGATACCGGTGTTATCTTTTAACAGATGTGCTGCCCCAGCCAAACGCCCCACCTGACAATGTCTTCCACCCGGATTGGCCCCCGTAGAGTGTCCTTGGAGCCACACGAGATTTCTTCACTTTGACATTCGAGCACTATGCAGAAGTCACATTGCGTTATCGGTCTCAGGGACATCCGTAATGCTTTGTTTTAATTAAACAGTCAGATTCCCCTTGTCCGTACCAGTTCTGTGTCGGCTGTTTGACATCCGAGGAAGGCCCTCTCTTGTGGGGGAGCCCTGGGGTGGCGGGGTCAGGCGGGCGAATGTCGTCGTCCCTCTGCCCCTGCGTAAGCATTGACGGGTTTGTGATTGTTCGTTCGGGCTTCGACAATGATCCTTTCGCAGGTCCACCTATGGAAACCTAGTTATGACTTCTTCCTCTAAATGATAAGGTTTAATGGACTTCTCACGACTTCACAGACGGCGAACTGTCCCCATCGCCGTGATCTGAACACTTCATCGGACCATTCAATCGGTAGGAGCAATGGGCGGTGTGTACAAAGGGCATGTTGCTGCGTCATCCGCCTGCCCGAACGCGAATGGCACGACCCTGCCATCCGCCCGGTAGGAGCGACGACCATGCCATCCACCCGGAACCCGTCTGTCAGTCCGCCGGAACCCGAACGACACGGTGCGCGGGCAGTCTAGGTGGGGCCATCAATCCTGAACCGAAAAGTTCGTCCGCCCGAACCTGCACTGCAATGTGCACAGGCAGTCCCAGCCGCCCCGAACTGGTCCATCCGTTTGCACGAATGTGCACGGCACGGCGTACGGGCAGCCCTAGCCTTGCACTCCGCCCCGAACCAGTCTGTTCGTCTACCCAAACCAGCAAGGCACGGTGCGCAGGCAGTCCCGACCGCCCTGAACTGGACCGTCTGACCGCCCGAACCCCCAAGGCGCGGTGCGCAGGCAGTCCCAGCAGCCCTAAACAGGTCCGTCTGTTCGCTCGAACGTGCACGGCACGGTGCGCGGGTAGCCCCGGCCATGCACTCCGCCCAGAACCAGTCCATCCGTCTGCCCGAACCAGCAAGGAATGGTGCGCGGGCAGCCCCGACTGCCCCGAACTGGACCGTCCAACCACCTGAACCTGCAAGGCACGGCTCGCGGGTCGTCCCAAATGCCCCAAACTGGACCGTCGCCCTCCTGAACCGGCACGTCACGGTGCGCAGGTCGTCCTGTCCGCCCAGAACTGGGTCGTCTGTCCGTCCAAACCAGCACGGCATGCTACGCGGGAAGTCTCGGCCATACCATCCGCCCCAAACTAGACAGTCGGTCTGCACATACGACACGACACGGTGATCAGGCAGTACATGTCGTGCAATCCGCCCCGAACCGGGCCGTCGGTCTTTCCGACCCTGCTCGACAATGTGCACGGTCAGTCCCAGTCGAACCATCGGCCCCGAATAGGACCATCCATCTGCTGAACACGCACGGCATTGTACAGCCGAACCCACAAACACGGTGTGCGGGCAGTGGCATCAGAACTCCCCAAACCGGACAGACCGTCTGCTCGAACTGGCATGGCACGGTGCAGGGGCAGTCCCATCCGCCCCGAACCAGGCCATCTGTAAAACCAAACTGGCACGGCAAGGTACGCGGGCAGTCCTGGCCATGCCATCCACATGGAAGCAGACTATCGATGCGCACAAACGGCACGACACGGTTAGTGAGAATTACCGGCCGTGCCATCCACCCCGAACTGGGCCGTCAGTTTGCCCAACCCCGCTCGACACTATGCGCGGGCAGTCCCGGCCGAGCCATCAGCCCTGAACTGGACCGTCCGTAAGCCCGAACACGCACGACACAGTGCAAGGGCAGCCCCGTCCGTGCCATCCGCCCTGAATGGGACCATGCATACGGCCAAACCAGGACGACATGGTGCGGGGCCAGTGCCATCCGAACTCCCCGAACTGGACCATCCGTCTGCCCCAACCGGGCCGTCTGTCCGTCCGAACTAGCATGGCACGGTACGGGGGTGGTCCCATACATACGGCACGGCATGGTGAGCGGGTAGCACTAGCCTTGCCATCTGCCCTGAACTGGGCCGTAAGTCTGCCCGACCCCGCTCGGCACTGTGCGTGTGCAGTCCTGACCGAGCCATCAGCCCCAAACCAGACCGTCCGCAAGCCCAAACACGCACGACATTGTGCACTGGCAACCCCGTCCGTGCCATCTGCCTCGAACCAGACCATGCGTACTGCTGAACCCACACGACACGGTGCACGAGCAGTGCTATCTGCCCCAAACCGGACCGTCTGCTTGCCCGAACGAGCAAGGCAGGGTGCGCGGACAGTCCCAACTGCCCCGAATCGGACCATCCGTCCGCTGGATCCCGCACGGCACGTGCGCAGGTAGCCCCGACGGTGCAATTCGCTCAGAACAAGTTTGCCCGCCCGCCTGCCCGAACCGGTGAGGCCCGGTGCGCGGGCAGTCCCGAACGCCTCGAACTGTCCGTAAGCCAGACCACACATGGCACTGTTCGCGAATAGCCCCGTCCGTGCCATCTGCTCCGAACCGGACAATGCGTACGGCCGAAACCGCAAGGCACGGTGCGCGGGCGATGCCATCTGCCCCAAACTGGACTGTTCGCCTGCCCGAATGTGCAGGGCACGGTGTGCGGCCGTCCTGACTGCCTCGAATCGGACCATCCATCCGCCGGATCCCGTACGGCCCAGTGCGCGGGCAGTTCCGGCCAAGCCATCCGCCCCGACAGGTCCGCCTGCTCGCCCCAATCCACAACGCTAGGTGCGCAGGCATTCCCGACCGCCCTGAACGAGACCTTTCGTGCACTCGAACCCGCACGGCACTATGCACGTGTAGCGCCATCCGTGCCATCCCCCACAAACCGGACAGTGTGTATAGCCGAACCCGCACGGCACGGTGTGTGGTCAATGCCATCCGCCCCGAACCGGACCGTCCGCCTGCCCAAACATGCATGGCACGGTACGTTGGCAGTCCCGGCCGCCCCGAATCGGACGGTCCGTCCGCATAATCCCGCACGGCACGGTGGACGGGCAGCATCGACCATGCCATCTGGCCCCAACCACTCCGTCCGCCCGAACCTGCAAGGCACGGTGCACATGCAGTCCCGACCATCCCGAACAGAACCGTCCGACTGCCCGAAACTGCAAGGCACGGTGCGCGGGCCATCCTGACTAACATGAACCAGACCGTCCATCCGCTCGAGCCTGCATGGCACTATGCACGGGCAGTACATTCCGTAATATCCGCCCCCAAAAGGACTGTCTGTCCGACCGAATCCGCACGACATGGTGTGAGGACAATCCCGACCGAGCCATCCGCCCCGAACCATACCGACTGACGGCCTGAACATGCACGATACTGTGCGAGGGCAGTCCCGCCCCGAACCCGGCCGTCTACCCATACGAACTGGCACGGCAGGGTGCACGAGCAATCCCGTCTACCCTGAACAGTGTCATTTGTCCGTCCGAACCAACACTGCATGCCGGCATTCCCAGCCGAGACATCTGCCCCGAACCGGACCGTCGGTCTGCCCATACAGCACGACACGACACGATGAGCATGCAGTACCATCCGTGCCACCAGCCCCGAACCAGGCCATGGCTCTGCCCGAACCCGAACGGAACGATGCGATGGCAGTCCCTGCCATGTCATTGGCTCCAAACCGGACCGTCTGTATGCTTCAACCCGAATGGCACTGTGCGCAGTCAGTACCGGCTGTGCCATCCACCCCCACCGGACCGTTCGTACGCCCGAAACCGCACGGCACGGTGCGCAGGCATGGGCATCCGCCACGAACCAGACAGTCGGTCCGCACATACGGCACGACACGGTGCGCGTGCCGTCTCGGCCGCCCAGAACTTGTCTGTCCATCCGCCCGAACCTGCAAGGCACGGTGCGCGAGCAGTTCCGACCGCCCCGAAATGGATCGTTCGCTCTCCTGAACATGCAAGGCACGGTGCGCATGCTGTCCCGACTGCCCCGAACCGGACTGTTTGTCCGCTCGAACTTGCGCGGCACTGTGCGCGGACAGTTCTGGCCATTCCATCCCTCGCAAACCAGGCCGTCCTTCCGTCGGAACCCGCACAGCACGGTGCACGGGCATGGCCATCTGCCCCGAATCGAACTGTCCGTACGCCCGAGCCTGCACATCACGGTGCGCGGGCATGGCCATCAGCCCCAAATAGATCCGTCTGTCCGCCCGAACGCGCACGGGACGGTGCGCGGGCAATTCCGGTCGCCCTGAACAGGTCTATCCGTCTGCACGAATTTTAAGGCACGGTGCGCAGGCAGTCCCGACCACCCCGACTGAACCGTCCGTCAGCTCAAACCGCACAGTACAGTAAGCGGGCAGTCCCGGTTGCAATGAACTGGACCGTCTGTCCGCTTGAACCAGCACAACAAGGTGCGCGGGCAGTCCTTGCCGCCTCGAATAGGTCCGTCCGTCCACTCGAAAGCGCACGGCACGGTGCGCGAACAGCCCCGGCCATGCACTCCCTCCTGAACCCGTCCGTCTGTCCGCCCAAACCCGCAAGGCACAGTGCGTGGGCAATCCCGAACGGGACCGTTCGACCGCCCAAACCCGAAAGGCATGGTGCGCGGGCCTTCCTGAACGCCCCGAACTGGACAGTCCGTCCGCCTTGAACTGGGTCGTCTGTCAGTCCGGCACGGCACAGTATGCGGGCAGCCAGGCCATGCCATCCGCCCCGAACCGGACCATCGGTCCGCACATACGGCACGGCACAGTGAGCGGGCAGTACTGGCCATGGCATCCGCTCCAAACGGGGTCGTCGGTTAGCCCAAACCTGCTCGGAATTGTGCGCGGGCAGTCCTGGCTGGGCCATCAGCCTCAAACCGGACCGTTCGTATGCCCAAACATGCACGACACTGTGCGTTGGCAGCCCCGTCCGTTCCATCCCGATCTGGACCATGCGTACGGCCGAACCAGCACGACACGGTGTGCGGGCAGTACCATTTGCCCCAAACCGGACCGTCCGCTCGCCCTGAATCGAACCGTCCGTCCGCTGGATCCCGCACGGCACGGTGCGCGAGCAACCCCGGCCGTGCCATCCGCCCCTAACCGGTCCGCCTGCCCCCCCGAACCCGCAAGGCCCGGTACGTGGGCAGTTCTGACTGCCCCGAACCGGACCATCCGTACCGAACCCGCACAGCACAGTTCGTGGGATGCCTCGTCTGTGCCATCCGCCCCGAACCAGACCATGCATATAGCCGAAACCGCATAGCACGGTGCGCGGGCAGTACCATCTGCCCCGAACCGGACCGTCCGCCCGTCCAAACACGCAAGGCATGGCTAGTGGGTAGTCTTGACCGCTCTGAATCAGACTGTGCGTCTGCCTAATCCCGCACGGCACGGTGCGTGGGCAGCACCAACTATGCCAGCCTCCTCCAACCGGTCCGTCCGTCCACCCGACCTCGTAAGGCATAGTGCGCAGGCATCCCGACCGCCCCGAACCGGACTGTCCTAGCGCCCGACCCCGAAAGGCACGGTGCACGGGCCGTCTCGATTGCCCATAACCAGATTGTTCGTCCGCCCGAATTGGCACGGCACTATGCAAGGGCAGTCCATTCCGTAATATCTGCCCCCAAAAGTTCTATCTATCCAACCGAACCCACACAGTACAGTGCAAGGACAGTCCTAGCCAAGCCATCTGCCCTGAACCATACTGACTATCAGCCCAAACCCATGCGGCACTCTGCGCAGGCTGTCCCGCCCCGAATCGGACCGTCTGCCCACACGAACTGGCACGGCACTGCAAGCAATGGTGCCCGGCCATGCACTCTGCCCATAACCAGTCCATCCGTCTGCCCGAACCGGCAAGGAATGGTGCGCGGGCAGTCCCGACTGCCCCAAACTGGAACGTCTAACCACCTGAACCTGCAAGGCACGGCTCGCGGGTTGTCCTGAACGCCCCGAACTGGACCGTCCGCCCTCCTGAACCGGCACGTCACGGTGCGCAGGTCGTCTCGTCCGCCCAGAACTGGGTCGTCTGTCCGTCCAAACCAGCACGGCATGGTACGCGGGCAGTCTCGGCCATACCATCCGCCCCGAACGTACTGCTGAACCCGCACGACACGGTGCACGAGCAGTGCTATCCGCCCCAAACCGGACCGCCCGCTTGCCCGAACGAGCAAGGCAGGGTGCTCGGACAGTCCCGACTGCCCTGAATCAGACCATCCATCCACTGGATCCCACATGGCACGTGCGCGGCAGCCCCGACGGTACAATCCGTGCAGAACAAGTCTGCCCGCCCGCCTGCCCGAACCGGTGAGGCCCGGCGCGCGGGCAGTCCCGAATGCCTCGAACTGTCGATAAGCCCGACCACACATGGCACTGTTCGCGAATAGCCCCGTCCGTGCCATCCGCTCCATACCGGACAGTGCGTACGGCCAAAACCGCAAGGCACGGTGCGCGGGCGATGCCATCTGCCCCAAACTGGACTGTTCGCCTGCCCGAATGCGCAGGGCACGGTGTGCGGCAGTCCTGACTGCCTCGAATCGGACCATCCATCCGTCGGATCCCGCACGGCCCAGTGCACGGGCAGTTTCAGCTAAGCCATCCGCCCCGACAGGTCCGCCTGCTCGCCTGAATCCACAACTCTAGTTGCGCGGGCATTCCCGACCGCCCTGAATGAGACCGTCCGTGCACTCAAACCCGCACGGCACTGTGCACGTGTAGCTCCATCCGTGCCATCCCCCACAAGCCGGACCGTGTGTATAGCCGAACCTTCACGGCACGGTGCGCGGTCAATGCCATCCGCCCCGAATCGGATAGTCCGCCTGCCCAAACATGCAAGGCCCGCCCCGAATCGGACGGTCTGTCCGCATAATCCCACACGGCATGGTGCACGGGCAACAACGACCATGCCATCTGGCCCCAACCGCTCCGTCCGCCCGAACCTGCAAGGCACGGTGCACGGGCTGTCCCGACCATCCCGAACAGAACCGTCCGACTGCCCGAAACTACAAGGCACGATGTGCGGCCCATCCCGACTAACTCGAACCAGACCATCCATCCGCTCGAGCCTGCACGGCACTATGCACGGGTAGTCCATTCCGTAATATCCGCCCCCAAAAGGACTGTCCGTCTGACCGAATCCGCATGACATGGTGTGAGAACAATCCCGACCGAGCCATCCGCCGCGAACCATACCGACTGAAGGCCTGAACCTGCACGACACTGTGCTAGGGCAGTCCCGCCCCGAACCCGGCCTTCTACCCACACGAACCGGCATGGCACGATGCACGAGCAATCCCGTCTGCCCCGAACAGTGTCATTTGTCCGTCCGAACCAGCACTGCATGCCGGCATTCCAAGTCGAGACATCTACCCCGAACCGGACCGTCGGTCCGCCCATACAGCACGACACGCCACGATGGGCATGCAGTACCATCCGTGCCACCAGCCCCAAACCGGGCCATCACTCTGCCCGAGCCTGCACGGAACGATGCGATGGCAGTCCCTGCCATGTCATCGGCTCCGAACCGGGCCGTCTGTATGCTTCAACACGAATGGCACTATGCGCAGGTAGTCCCGGCTGTGCCATCCGCCCCCACCGGACTATTCGTACGCCCGAAACCGCACGGCACGGTGCGCAGGCATGGGCATTCGCCACGAACCGGACAGTCGGTCCGCACATACGGCACGACACGGTGCGCGTGCAGTCTCGGCCGCCCAGAACTTGTCTGTCCATCCGCCCGAACCTGTAAGGCACGGTGCGCGAGTAGTTCCGACCGCCCCGAAATGGACCGTTCGCTCTCCTGAACATGCAAGGCACGGTGCGCATGCTATCCCGACTGCCCCGAACCAGACCGTCCGTCCGCTCGAACGCGCACGGCACTGTGCGCGGGCAGTTCCGGCCATGCCATCCCTCGCAAACCAGGTCGTCCGTCCGTCGGAACCCGCACTGTACGGAACGCGGGCATGGCCATCCGCCCCGAATCGAACCGTCCGTACGCCTGAACTTGCACATCACGGTCGCGGGCACGGCCATCAGCCCCAAATAGATTCGTCTGTCCGCCCGAACGAGCACGGCACAGTGCGCGGGCAATTCCGATGGCCCTGAACAAGTCTATCCGTCTGCACGAACTTCAAGGCACGGTGTGTAGGCAGTCCCGACCACCCCGACTGAACCGTCCGTCAGCTCGAACCCGCACAGTATTGTAAATGGGCAGTCCTGGCTGCAATGAACTAGACCGTCTGTCTGCCTGAATCAGCACGGCAAGGTGCGCGGGCAGTCCTGGCCGCCTCGAATAGGTCCGTCCGTCCGCTCGAAAGCGCCGAACTGGACAGTCCTGAACGCCCCGAACTGGACAGTCCGTCCGCCTCGAACTGGGTCGTCTGTCAGTCCGGCACGGCACGGCACAGTACGCGAGCAGTCCCGGCCATGCCATCCACCCCGAACCGTACCGTCGGTCCGCACATACGACACGGCATAGTGAGCAGGCAGTACCGGCCATGGCATCCGCTCCTAACGGGGCCGTCGGTCAGCCCAAACCTGCTCGGCATTGTGCGCGGGCAGTCCTGGATGGGCCATCAGCCTCAAACCGGACCGTCCGTATGCCCAAACATGCACGACACTGTGCATTGGCAGCCCCGTCCGTTCCATCCCGATCTAGACCATGCGTACAATTGATCCAGCACGACACGGTGTGCGGGCCGTGCCATTCGCCCCAAACCGGACCGTCCGCTCGCCGTGAATCGGGCCATCCATCTGCTGGATCCCGCAGGGCACGGTGCACGAGCAACCCCGGCCGTGCCATCCGCCCCTAACCGATTCGCCTGCCCGCCCGAACCCGCAAGGCTCGGTACGTGGGCGTCCTGACCGCCCCGAACCGGACCGTCCGTACCGAACCCACACAGCACTGTTCGTGGGGTGCCTTGTCTGTTCCATCGGCCCCGAATCGGACCATGCGTACGGCCAAACCCCCAAGGCACGGTGCCATTCGCCCCGAACCGGACTGTCCGCATGCCAGAACGTGCATGGCACGGTGCGCGGGCAAACTCGATTTCCCCGAATCAGACCGTTCGTCCGCCAGATCCCGCACGGCACAGTGCGCGGGCAGCCCTGGCCTAGCCATCCACCCCGAACTGGTCCGTATCTGCAAGTCCCGGTGCGTGGGCTATCCCGACCGCCACGAACTAGACCGTCCGTATGCCCGAACCTGCATGGCACTTTGCACCTGCAGCCCTGCCCGTGCTAGCCGCCCCGAACCAGACCGTGCATATAGCCGAAACCGCATAGCACGGTGCGCGGGCAGTGCCATCCTACCCAGACCAGACCGTCCGCCCGTCCAAACACGCAAGGCATGGTTAGTGGGCAGTCTTGACCGCTCCGAATCAGACTATGCGTCTGCCTAATCCCGCACGGCACGGTGCGCGGGCAGCACTGACTATGCCAGCCTTCCCCAACCGGTCCGTCCGTCCACCCAACCTAGTAAGGCACAGTGCGCGGGCAATCCCGACTGCCCCGAACCGGACCGTCCGAGTGCCCGACCCCGAAAGGCACGTTGCACAGGCCGTCCCGATTGCCCATAACCAGATTGTTCGTCCGCCCGAATCGGCACGGCACTATGCACGGGCAGTCCATTCCGTAATATCTGCCCCCAAAAGTTCTATCTATCCAACCGAACCCACGCAGTACAGTGCAAGGACAGTCCTGGCCGAGCCATCCGCCCTGAACCATACCGACTATCGGCCCAAACCCGTGCGGCACTCTGCGCAGGCTGTCCCGTCCCGAACCGGACCGTCCGCCCACACGAACTGGCACTGTACTGCTCGCGGGCAGTCCCGTCTACCCCGAACCGAGTTACTCGTCCGTCCGTACCAGCACGTTAAGCGGGCTTTCCCAGCCAAGCCATATGCCCTGAACCAGACCGTCAGTCCACCCATATAGCATGGCACGGCATGGTGAGCGGGCAGTAACGTCCAAGCCATCTGCCCTGAACCGAGCTGTTGGTCTGCCGAAACCCGCACGGAATGGTGTGCTGACAGTCCTTGCCATGTCATTGGCCCTGAACCGGACCGTCTGTACGCTTGAACCCGTACGACATTGTGTGCGGGCAGCCCCGACCGTGCCATCCGCCCCCACCGGACCATTCGTATGCCCGAAACTGCATGACACAGTGTGCAGGCATGGCCATCCGCCACGAACCAAACCGTCCGCCCCGAACCGAACTGTTCGCCCACCCAAACGCGCAATGAACCCAAGTGGGCTGTCTCGGCCGCTCCAAACTAGTCTGTCCATCCGCCCGAACCAGCAAGGTACGGTGCGCGGACAGTTCTGACCGACCAGAAATGGACTGTCTGCCAACATGAACCCCCGCGGCACTATGTGCGGGCTGTTCCAACCATGCCATCCACCGTGAATTGGGTCGTCCGTCCGCCGGAATCCCCACGGCACGGTGCGCGGGCATGGCCATCTGTCGTGAACTGAACTGTCCGTACGCCCAAACCTGCACGGCTCGGTGCACGGACATGGCCCTTCGTCCCGAATAGAATCGTCTTTCCGCCAGAACATGCAGGGTACAGTGTGCGGGAAGTCTCGGTCGCCCTATACCGGCCTATCCGTCTGCACGAACATCAAGGCACAGTGCGCGGCCAGTCTTTACTGCCCTAAACTGAATAGTCTATCCGTCCGCGCGAACCTGCTCGGCAAGGTGCGCGGGCAGTTCTGTACTCCCTAAATAGGTCCGTCCGTATTCTCGAATGTGGACGACACAGTGCGCGGGCAGCCCCGACCATGCACTTTGCTCCGAACCAGTCCATCCGTCTTCCCGAACCCACAAGGCACGGTGCACGGGTAGTTCTGACCGAACTGGACCGTCAGACCGCCCCGAACTGGACCGTCAGACCGCCCGAACCAGCAAGGCACGGTGTGCGGGCCATCCCGAACACCCCAAACCAAACCGTCCGTCTGCCCAAAATGGCATGGCATGGTGCATGGGCAATCACATCCGCACCGAATTGGGTCGTCTGTCCATCCGAACTGGCACAACATGGCACGCGGGCAGTCCCGACCATGCCATCCGCCCCGAACTGGACCGTTGGTCTTCACATGCGGCACAACACTATGACCAGCAGTACCGGCCATGCCATCTGCCCCAAACATGGCCATCTATAATGCCCCATTTCCCGTCAGTAACGCACCCATTTCTAAAGGGATAAGAAAACGGAGAGCGTTACCCCGTCGGTCTGCTAGACCCCACTTGGCACTGTGCGCGGGTAGTCCCGGCTGGGCCATCGGCCCCGAACCGGCCAGTCCATATGCCCGAATATGCACGGCACTATGCACGGCAGCCCCGTCCGTGCCATCCATCGCGAACGAGCATGGCCATCTGCCACGAACCGAAATATCTGAATGCCCAAACCTGCACGGCATGATACACGAGCATGGCCATCCGCCCCAAACAGAACCATCTGTCCATTCGAATGAGCACGACACGATGTGCGGGCAGTCCCGGCCTCACCAAACCGGTTCGTTCGTCTACACGAACTTCAAGGCACGGTGCGCGGGCTATCCCGAACACCCTGAATCGGACCGTCCGTCTGCCCGAACCTGCATGACACTGTGTCTGGGCAGTCCCGGCCGCTCCGAACCGGACCATCCGTCTGCCCGAATCTACATGGCAAGGTGCGGGCAGTCTAAGTCGCCCTAAACAGGTCCGTTCGTCCACCCGAACCCACAAAGCATAGTGCGCGGGCCACCCCGGCCATGCCATCCGCCCCGAACCGGTCCGACTGTCCGCCCGAACCCACAAGGCAAGGTGCGCAGGCCGTCCCGACCGCCTCAAATCGGACCGTCCGACCGCTCGAACCCACAAGGCACGATGCGCGGGCCGTCCCGAACGTCCCAAACCGGAGCGTCCGTCCACCCGAACATACACCGCACGGTGCATGGGTAGTTCCGTCTGTTAGGAACCGAGCCCTTCGTCCATCCAAACCGGCATGGCACCATACGCGGGCATTCCCGACCATGACATCTGCCCCGTACAGGGCCGTTGGTCTTCACATACGGCCCGGCACGGTGAGCGGGCAGTACCGGCCGTGCCATCTGCCCCGAATTGGACCATGCGTATGGCCGAACCCTCAAGGCACAGTGCACGGGCAGTTCCATCCACCCCGAACCGGACCGTCCGCCCACCCGAACGTGCATGGCACGGTGCGCGGGAAGTCCCGACCGCCCCGAATCGGACCGTCCATCTGCCAAATCCCGCACGGCATGGTGTACGGGCAGCCCCGGCCAAGCCATCCACCTCGAACCGGTCCGTCCGCCCGCCCGAATTCGTAAGGCCCGATGTATGGGCGTCCCGACCGCGCCGAACCAGACCGTCCGTATGCCCGAACTCACATGGCACTGTGCACGTGCAACCATGTCTGTGTCATCCGCCCCGAACCGGGCCGTGCGTGTAGCTGAAGCCGCAAGGCATGGTGCACGGGCAGTGCCATCCACCTTGAACCGGACCGTCCGTCCGCCCAAATCCAGCACGACACGGTGCACGGGCAGCACCGATCATGTCGTCCACCCCCAACCGGTCCATCCATCTGCCCGAACCCACAAGGCACGGTGCGCGGGCAGTCCCAACCGCTCCAAACCGGACCGTCCGACCGCCCGAACCCGCAGGGCACGGTGCACTGGCCGCCCCGACTGCCTCGAACCAGACTGTCCGTCCGCCCAAACCCGCACGGCACTATGCATGGGTAGTCCATTCTATAATATTCGCCCACCAAAGGACTATCGGTCCGACCGAACCCGCATGGCATGCTGCAAGGACAGTCCCGACCAAGCCATCCTCCTCGAACCGTACCGACCGTCGGCCCGAACCCGTACGACACTGTGCGCGGGCAGTCCCACCCCGAACCGGACCGTCCGCCCATGCGAACCGACACGGTACGGTGCGCGGGCAGTCCCGTCCACCCTGAACCGGGTCATTCATCCATTCGAACTGGCACGACACGCGGGCATTCTCAGCTGATCCATATGCCCCGAACCAGACCGTTGGTCTTCCCTTGCGGCAAGGCATGGCACAATGAGCAGGCAGTATCGTCCGTGCCATCCGCCCCGAACCGGGCAGTCGGTCTTCCTGAACCCGCACGGAACGGTGTGCTGGCAATCCCGGCCGTGTCATCGGCCCCGACCTAGCCGTCTGTATGCTTGAACTCGTACGGCACTGTGCGCGGGCAGTCCCAACCCCATTGAAGCTTTGAATTAAGATGCTATTCAGTATATTGCGCTCGATGATTAAAGCATGGTGGGTCCAACAACAAAGACAACAAAAGGAGAAAAAGGAAAAAACAAAGAGAGAAAGTAGAAAAGAGATTCGTTTTGCTTTTTAAAAGAACCACTTATCCTCCACCAGCAAACCGTTTTGAGATTGATATTGACAGTACAATCACTTTAATAATACTGCACTCAGTCGACAGCTCGATCGAAAGGAAGATTCCTCTCTATCCCTTTAATCTTATCCCCAGACAGCTCCGAAAGATGATTCCCCTCTTTTAATTATTGTACTTTTAAAAAAGAAAGAGCTTTATGTAAAGTTACTTTTAAGAAAACATGATTCCTTCTTATCAAGAAGTAATCAATGCTTGTAATGAGAAACTCTATATAAAGAAGAGTGGAGACAAAGAGAGGGCAGAGTTCCCTGACCATCTCTACTTTTTTCTGATTTCTTCTGCAGCTCAAATTTCTTGTCCTTTTTGTTCTTTTTTTGAGTCCCTTTGGAGTCCTCTCACACTCAAATCCCTTCTCTCACACTCAAATCTGGTATCAATATTCTGAATAGCATCTTCATTCAAAGCTTCTTCCATTGTTACTCGATTATCTCCACCTATGACTTGGTCTTGGTCCATGTCACTTTCATCTACTTCTTCGAGCTCCTGATAGAACTCGTCTTTGGCTTCCATGCCTTTGCGACCAATCTGTAATTATGCTAAAAACTCCAGTACCTTGGAGATTTCTGATTTTTCTGAAGATACTATATAGTCATATAGTAAAATGTTGCCATTTATATGAATAAAACATTCTTATCTTACGGCTTGTTCATAAGCTTCAGAATAGAATTCCTTGGCTGCCACCTTGGTCTCTTTGGCTAAGTCAATGATGGGTAACTTAGTGCAAGGTTCTGTTGGAACAGAATTATGGGTGTGTAATTCCCATAATTGGATTGATGGATATAGTTTCAAATATCTTCTCTCTTCCCGTACACTCCATATGCGGAAGAAGTTGGCATGGTACTTCGTAGAGTAGGCTTTGATTCTCTAGTTGCAGACTTGGGGAAGAATACTTTCATACTCCTCCGGGTGGCTGCTATTCACACAAATTTCATAAACTAGGCCCACGGAAATTGATCTGTTGCATCCCTTGATATCTTGGAAGCAAGTTATAATTCTGGCCTTTTGTTTTTATTTCAGATGAGATCATTGGCCTGCATCAAGGCAATCACATCTGTTGCCTCTAGATTGGTGAAGAACTCAGTGAGTTGCTCATCACCGATCAACTCCCGATGATTGAGATTGATCATTCTGTGTATTGTGGATTCTACTTCTAGCTGTCTAGCTTTTTCTGTATTAAGCTGACAAAGATTTAGTAAAGAACAGAATTCTTGAATTGGAACCAAATATGATATATCTAATTCCTGGACAATCTGCCGAAGTTGTTGTTGTGCTAGGGAGGTTCCTTGGAACCAGTCTCTAATTTGCAGAGTCAGAGAAGCACTCTGAGTAGTATGAGAAAACTTGCAATGATCCTGAACTGATTTTGTAATGTTTTGCACCTTCACCGTTTCATTGTTGTAATGGAAACCATGGAAAGGGTCATCTATTCAATCTGAGTTAGCCAGTATTTGTCTGACTGCAGATCGTTTGACTGAATAGCTCTGTAGCATCCATTCAGTTTGTTGTAAATAAACTGATTAGAAGTTCTAAGTTCCATGTTGTACCAATCTCGCAAAACCGCGACTGCAAAGGGCTTGGCTTGTATTCTCCTCTGTGCTGCTATAGCATTATTCTGAGGGGTCAATGTAGTTGGTCTTGCCTGGCCATGGAAACAAGGTGGTACTGACATTCCCAGTGGAGGGATTTGATGTTCTCCCATTGATGGGGTGTTGTCTTCTCCCTTGGTAGGGGTTCCTCCCATTGCTGGGGTCTTCTTACTGCTTGAGGCCTCTTTCTATTTGGAAAGGTCTACCATCTTTGTCTTCTTTCCCACAGACTGCCAACCAGCTTGTTCTCCCTGAGGTCTTATGGCCGCCTGATCAGCCAGTTGTTTTAATCTTTGGAAAATGTCCTCATTCATGAGAACGGGTTAACAGATCTGCAAGAAAATTAGTGTATCCAGGAATATACTTTACATCATATTGATAAATTTCTAAATATAAACAATTCTAATCCTTCGGATATTTTCTTCAGGATTATTAATAGTTCTTTTCTTTAAGAATTGTGCTACAGCTTTATTATCAGTTTCTATTACGAAATTTCTATGAAGCAAATAGATTTTTAAACTTTTAATTGCAAGTTTAATAGCTAATAATTCTTTATCATAGGTTGAATATTTATGTTGGGGTTTTGTAAACTTTCCAGAAGTATAAGCAACTATTTACTTTTATTTACAATTAATATACCTGCCCAGCAATAATCAGAAGCATTTGTTTGAGTGTTACTAATTCTGTTTCTAAAGAAAAATATAATATTGGTTATTTAGTAACTAGTTGTTTAATTTTTTTAATTTCCTTTTCTTCGTCTAGAGATAATTTAATTGAAATTTCTTCTTTATTCCATCTCCTAGGTTGTTCACCTGTTTCTAATTTATATTTCACTTGTTCTTCAGTTAGTTTTTCTTGTAAATTTTTTATTAACTCGGATAAATAAGGAATAAATTTTCTTCCATAGGAAACTTTGTAATTGTTTTAAAGTAGTAAATGTTTTAGGAAAATCCTTTAGTTTTGTATATATATGCTGCTGTAATTCTATTTGTCCTTCTTTTATATATTTTCCTAAAAACTCTACTTCTTTTTTTACATAATACTATTTTCTATGGGCTAAGGATAATCCCATTATCAAGAAGTAATTGAGAAATATGTAATAAATGTTTCTTATGTGCTTCTAATGATTAGAAAATACTAGAATAACATCTATATAAACTACTACATATGACAAATGTCCAAATATTGAGTTCATCCATTTTTGAAATATCTGAGGAGTATTTTTTGAACCAAATGGCATAACTAACCTGTCATAGTGTCCTTGAGGACAACTAAATGATGTTAATTCTATAGTATTTTTGTTTGCTAATTTTATTTGCCAACAACCTGACTTAGCATCAAACTTACTATAATATTTTGCACTTGAATTTGTTTAATTAAGTGTTCTGCGAAGATATAAAATATCAATCAAATTTAGTATAACTATTTAGTTTACGATAATTTATTATCATTCTTACTTTTCCTCTTTTTTGTTCTGCATGATTCCTTACTATAAATGCCGGTGATGAATGTGAACTCATACTGGGTTGTATTAATTTTAATTCTAGTAATTCTTTAATTTGACAAGCAAATTCCTTTTTATCTAAAGGTGATACAATTATACTGTTGACTCTTATTTTAGTATCTTTGTATTGTTCTAGTAGTTCTAAAGAACAATATCATGGGGCTTTGTCAAAATATAGCAAAGGATTATTTGCATATAGAAATTCCAAAATATTATGAATGACCTTTTCAAAATCTAACTCTACTTGAACTGGATATGTATATACAGGTGTTACTATATGATGATCTATTAATTGCGTAGTTTCACCATGCTGGGCTGACATAAAATGAGGTAATAATGGTACTGGAAAATGCACACGAGGTATTTTAATATTGTCAAATTCAAAATAATGTGTATTGAATGGTGCATAATGTCGTAAATTATTCATTCCTAGTAAACAGCCTATATCGAATTCTTTTGGTAATAATGCAAATTCAAAATTATAAAACTTTTCTTGACCATGTATATCAGGTATAGTGGCTTGTATGTTTGCTTTATGGGTAACTTGAACAGGTCGTCCCATAAAATCATTTAATCTAACATGTTTATCTAATGGTATCCAATATTGTTGAGAAATAAAAATATTTTGTATTAGGCTAGCTTCAGCTCCTGAATCTACTAATGTGCGTATAGTGAATTCTAATGTACTATCCAATATACTAGGTAAATGTACTGTTAACGAAATATATATATATATATATATATATATATATATATATATATATATAATTGGGATTTTTTCTTAAGATCTAACATTTTTTAATTCTTCAAATAGACTTTCTATATCATCTAATGTCCAATCAAAACTAAGATCTAATTGATTAACTTTTTCAAAAGTTGGTTCTGTAGATTGTTTTGTCATATTTCTATTTTTCTTGTTTTTGCATGCAATCTATAAGTCCTTGTAGATTTTCTATAACTTTAGTTTTATAATGCGATTTAGAAAAATGTTCATTTATTCGGGCTCATACTATTTTTAATATTTGTTTAAGATGTCCCATATCTTCTCTACCTTCCTTAGGTGGCTTTTTCATTTTAGTTCTATATAATTTCTTTTCCTTTATAGGTTTCATGATGGTATTCTCAAAATATTTACTTCGGGTCTTTTTAAAATTAAATTAGCATTTTTTTGTGCATTTAAATTTGTTGTGTTCTATCTTCTAATGGTTCAGATTCTGTATCTGTTTTTTGTATTGAAGAATAACTTGTTCTGGCTGGTTTCATATTTATTGGTTGTGAATTTCTATATTGTGTTGTTCTTAAACTTTTGGGTATAGAAGGATTTATAATTGTTGTTGTTATAGTATTTCCTGATGCAATAAATTGTTCTACAGGGATATATACTTTTGGTTTAATTGATTAATAAATACTTGCATATCATTTCCATACTTCAAATGTTTAATATTTACTAATTTTGGTTGAATTACTTTTCCATTTCCAACCTCGTATAACTTAATAAAGTGTGTTGGTGTTATAAATTTGAATGTTGAAGTATCATTTAATGCTAAACAGTGTTCCACTGAATCCCTAAAACTTTAGATCCAGGTAATAATTCTATACTTTTTAAATTAATGGATAAAGTACATGCTTTATCTAAATTTGTATCGTCTAAACTAATACGGATGCCTGGATGTATATTAACTCCGACTATTCTATTAGCCAAATTGGATTTAGCTCCTCCCAAAATACTGTTTAGAGGGTTATTTATAATACGTTCATCAAAACATACTATCATTATTAGTGAATCAATTCCTGATTTGAATAACCCAGTGATTTTTATTTGAATTAGTACAATATGTAAATATTTTATTTTTGGATATTTCTTTCTAAATCTTTCTACTTGTGACATACATATGAGTTTTACAGATGTGAAGCCTTCATTTCCTTTTAACTCTATATTACCTTGCATCCTTTCAAATATATAAGTATTTTTATTTGAGAATAAAGTTTTAAACCTTGGTTGGTTTTTGTACACTTCATTTTTTCAGCATGTGGAATAGATTCTTTTAATTTATTTATATCTTCATCTGTAATTTAAAATTGTTCTCTTTGACTATTGTCTAAACTTTCATTATAAACTTCTTGAGATTGTATTTCTGCTAATGTATTAATATAAATACGGTATTCATTTGTTGCTTCTTTTGAAGTTTGTCTTAACTCTACTTCAGGACTTATAGGAGGATATGTAGATTTTAAAAGATCTGGTTCAGTTTCGATAAAAGGTAGATCTTCATATTTGTGTATAACTAGTAATCCTATTGGTGTTCCAATGGGTATAAAATAATCTCGATTTTCTAGACTTGTGCTTTTCATTGTCATACGAACATTTTGTTCTGACATTGATTCTATCATACCATATGTTATGAATATATTATGAATTGTATGATATCTAATATTGTTTATTTCTCCATAATAACCAAATGGTATTTGTATTATAACATCTAGATAAATTTAAGTGGTTTTATACCTTTGTAATGAATAGTTTCTTCCTGAATAAACTAAATGTCCAGGGGATTTTAATAATTCTTGTTTAGGTAATACAACTATTCTAGTTAAAGGTATTATTTTAACAAAATGATATGTTTTATTTAAAGTAATCATATTAATTGATAATTCTTCTGCTTCAGATTCACTAGATTTATCAGTTTCATAAATAGATTCTACTTCATATACTGTTGAAGTGTCACTAGGCATATCTTCTATATATCGTAAATGAATATCATAATTTTCTAAGTTAGATAATACTACTGTTTTGATATATAAAGGGCATTCATATGCATAATGTCCTTCTTTATCACACTCAAAACATTTACAACCTTTTTTGAATTTTGATTTATTTTTTATAATTTTTCTTCTTCTATAATTATTGGATTTTTGATATCTTCTTCTATACTCTAGTTTCCATTTTTTTCTTGACACTTTATATCTCTTTGACTTATATTTTAAAGGATATTTCGATTTGTATGACTCGTATTTAGATTTCCTTTTATAAGGTCTAAAAGGTTTATTATAACCATAAACTGGTGGATATCCAAACTGTTGATTAATATCTACATCATATTTTGGACAACAGACTCTTTTCATATCTGATTTATGTATGTGTTTATCCATATGAGACGATGCTTTTTGCAATTGACATGTTTTCTTTACTGTAGAAGAAGAAAAAAAATAAAAATAAAAAGAGTAGAAGAAGAATGAAAATCAAACCGAATCGAAGATTCGGACCAAATATTCAAGATCGAGCCAAGGCAAGTAATACTGCTATTTTCGTTCATTTCGTTATTTTATTTATATCTATTTTCGTTCATTTATTTAGTTTATTTATATCTATTTTCGTTCGTTTATTTATTTAATTTTGTGTACGTAATTTATCGCAAAAATGCTTAGTTCATATTTTGGACAATTAACTGATATTGAGAACTGAACTATATTAGTTGGTCAAATTTAACATATATATATATTGTGATATTTACTATTTTTAATTAAAAAAAAAGAAATTTACGTACCAATACCAAAATCATGTAAAATCCGGTTTGCATGCAAATAATAATTTTGCATGCAAACCGTGGGCCTTCACGTATACATATTTGCATGCAAAACCGTGGACCTTCAGTAGAGAGAAAAGAAAAAGAAAAAAAAAGAGGGAGAGAGTTTAGTGGGCTAGGCTATAACATGCAGAGAATGGGCTGCAGGGAAAAAGAAAAGAGAGAGAGAGAGATTATGGGCCTGGCCCAGAGGGAAAACTAAAAGAGAAAAGAAAAGAAAAAGAAAAGAAAAAAGGGGGTAAGTGGGCCTGGCCCAATCCATGAGAAATTAAAAGGGAAAGAAAAAGAAAGATGGGTTTGGATTTTACTTGGGCCAAAAAAAATATTAATAATAGACTGTGCCGGCCAGCCCAGCCTAGTAAAAGAAAAAGAAAAATAAAATAAAAATGAGTGGGCTTGGACCTGGGCTGGACAGAAAAGAAAGGGAAATAAAATTAAAATAAAGATATGAAAAAGTAGGAATTTACTGGGCTTGGACTTGATGGATTAAATAATTGAGAGATTTAAATTGGACTTAGTTTGGATTAATTGGACATAATTGATAAATTAATAATAGTAATAAATTAGTTTTTAATTAAATGATAAATGCATATTAATATATATAATTGAGTCTAGAAATGTAATAAATACATACGTTGGGTTTAAAAATAATGCAGTATTATTATATGATTCATTTGATTTCCAAATTGGGTTATTAATTGACACTAAAAATGAAACCAGATTATTGTAATAATTTTGATGATATGCATTGTGTTATAATTGTGCACTAACATCTATCATGCTACAAGTCATGTGCCTTGATATTACAAATCATGTGTATTAATATATCGTGGGTTAATTTATCATGCTACAAGTCACGTGCTTTGATATTACAAGTCATGTGTTTTAATACTACAGATCATGTGTTATGATACTACATATCATGTACAGTCATGAAAATGCAAGCATGTTATCATGAATTGAAAAATAATTAAAGTAAGATTATAAAATTTTCATGTGCAAAATTCAATATGAACACGGGGATGGGAGAAACTATATGATGGATAAGAGCCTTGCCGTACAAGGATTGATTGTCTTGTTAGAACCGGGATTCTTTTACTGCAGCGGGCTGGGTGATTACTGGATCACCAATTGATATCTACCCAGAGTGGTAAGTCTGTCACTGTAATACAGTACGGAATATGATTGAGTGCCTAGCGGCATGTCATGGTTCAGCGCCATGAATATTGGGGCTGGATCCCGGGTATGCACGGGCACTTATACGACAATGGAGAATAGCGCTATCTTATCCATTAATACAGTTTCAAATTTTAAATTGGACGATGACTGAGACCAATAGAATATGATAGAGTAGTTATTGTCATGTTCATTTATTTATGCATTTATTTATGTTTGACTTCATGTTAATTTCTATGTTGCCTTCATGTTAATTTATATGCACACAAACAACACTAACATAAACATGCTCATGCACACTGATATTCATGTATTATGATAGTACACAATTCCTCTTTTTAAATATATTATTTGCCAAGTTTAATTCCCTGGGTTTTGAACCCAGATTTGGAATGTGAAGATGGGGATCCAGCCCCAGTTGTGAACCCGTACTTCGTTGGACAGTTTGAGTGATAATAGGCAAGCGAAGTACTATCTAGAGAGTCTTTGTAGATTTTGTTTATATTTCATTTTGTCTGGCACTGCTTTTCACTTTGACTCTTTTGTGTTCTTATTTAAAGCAATGTGCCATTATATGTAATAAACATTTTGTATAAATCAAATCTTTTCAGTTTCAGACATGTTATTTACTTATCTGATTGTGGCAGTAGTTACAGTTAATCTAAAATCCTGTGACTGTTGGGTTGTCTAGTGGAAGTAATAAGTAACGTCCTCCGTTTTAGGAAGCAACTGAAAAACGGGGGCGTTACAGGGTAGTATCAGAGCCTAGGTTTCGGTGGAAGACCATAGGACTACTGCCACATAAGAACATGTCTGTGACTTATTCGTAATAATGGTTTCTTATTCTTTGATACCTATCAGATCTAGTATCGTGCCTATCATATTGTTTTCTATTCGTTTGAGATATCTATCTTGAATTCTTTTTATTGATTCTTATCTAGTCCGTTGCAGAATAATATCGACCCGATCTTCCTCGAGTATGAGTGTAAGTCTGATCGATAATACGTCTAATCTTAGGAGCCATGAAAAATTGGCATGCGATCAAAATCGATGTCTAAGATTTAGAATTTTCTGGGATGGCTGAGTATTATTGAACATTTGTATAGAACTTTACAAGACCTTATCACTTTAAATAAACAGATCAGAAAATGAGTTAGAATACGTCTGAACAAATGAATGTAATAAATCATTTGAGAAATTAAAACGGAGTCTAACAACAGTACCAGTTCTAGCAATTCATAATATTTCTAGAGAGGGCATATTCATGCTCTATTTTTATATCATTCGATAAGCAAAGTAATTCTGTAGGCCGTGCATTTAAGATTTAAATTTTCATCTATACCAAGAATTTCAGACGAAGTTTAAATGAATTTTTAAGTACAAATTTCTTTGGAGAAAAACAGTTACGTTTGGACATAACTACTATGCCAATCTTAATCATGTGAGATCTAATGTTTTATTGAGTTCGAGTGTTATTAATAAGAAAGAAGGATGACAGTAAAAAGTTGTGTGTGGACTATAGAGGTTTAAATATAGTAACAATCAAAAAAATAAATTAAATTAAAATAAAATAAAATAAAAATAAATAAATAAATATATCCACTACTTATGATAACTAATCTATTTGATCAATTGAGAGAAGAAAAAGAATTCTCGATGATAGATCTTAATTTGGGATTCTGTCAAATAAATGTCCGAGCAGAAAATATTTCAAAAAAAACTGCATTAGAACCAAACATAGTCACTATGAATAATTGGTGATACCATTTTCAGTAACTAATGCTCCAACAATATTTATAAATTGATAATGAACTATAAAAAAAAACAACCTTTTGTTAGAATAAGTGTAAAAATATAAAGAGATCTTAGAATACTGGAAATTTTGTAGAATTAGTCAAGTTGAAAGTAAAGGATAAAAAATTAATAATAAAGCATAAATTTTATCATGGCTGAACATGACATTGTATCTTGTTACTCAAGTTAGACTTATCTTTCCAAATGATTGTCTTATCCATTACTTTTGTTGATCATTCCCATTTGATATTTTGTATCTTCTATCTGAATATTATCATAATACGATTCATGTCTTGAGCCTTTATACGTCGCAAGTCTTACTGAGTCGGCGAGGCAATTGTAGAGAGATATTTTCTGGCACCAGCAATTGTAGTCGCTTAATAAGATCGTTGTATATGATTGAATTTTGTAACTAGTTCATTTCTTATCTTGTGTCCCTACCATTCATAGTCTTGTTACATCGATGTTATAATAGTTCAGATTCATTTTCATTTTTAGAGTCGATTACAACACGTAATAGGACCTTAGGAATAAACTTTACAAAAATATTTATCCCCTATATCTTACATATTACTTAATCAGGATGGCATGGCACTCCAAATTAGTAGCAGCTATTCCTGATTAAATTTTTTTCTTATTTTTGTGTTCCTTCACCCAAATAAAACTTCAGGAATAAATTGGGAATCCTGACTATCCATTATCATTCCTATCAAAAACGGAAGTCATCATGATATATTCTATATATCATAATTGAGAAAGCGCTTAGCTAGAAGTACAAATAGTGAATATATCAAAAAAAAAACTTGAGAAATGGCTTAAAGTTTTTATGATTGTTCCATAAGAAATGAAACAAAAATGAGAAGCGATATGTAAGGATTATTAACCAATGGGAGAAGTCTTGAAGAATAACGTAACATTATTAGTTCTTATTTTATGGGATATACAATGACCAAGAGATTTAGCTTCAAACTTGAAAAGGGCATCAGAATAAAATACATATACCATTTCTCATGATAAAAAACACCAATTAAATTTCGAGGACAAAATTTTTTTATTAGGTGGGTAAGATGTAATACCCCAAATTTCAAGCTACTTGTATTACTCTCTTGAGACCAGTGGTACCGAATAACTTCACCGAAGTCAATTTTGGACACCGAAATAATTTTCGGCTAACATAACATTAAATCTACAAACCATTAAATCTACAAACCCAAATGATATTCGGTCTTCGCGATTATTAGTTTTGTAATATTTAGGATTTTTGGAGATTTTTCTTACGAGGCCGAAAAATACTCCCAAAATTGCAAATTTAATAATATTAAAATCATTCTTCCAATTACTTCAAAATTTCGATTCATTTATTCCGGATATCGAAACAACAAAAAGATAATTTTATAGTGTTCCCCTCGTCAAGCACTATGTCCTACATAAATTTGGCAGTATTTGAAGAATATTACACGAAACCAAAATTATTAAATTATTAATAAATAAATAAATAAATTAATTAAAATAAATGTGTTGTTAGTGATTGAGAAGAGGAGTGGCAGGTGGGAGGTAGGTGGCAAAGAAATGAAGAGGCGAGGCCACCGTATGGAGGACCAATTGAAGAAAATAAAATAAAATAAAATGATAAATAAAAACCCCACCCCTCCCTTATCTCTGTCTCATCTCCCTCACTCTCTCTGCCTTCCTTTCTCACTCTCTCTGCCTGCAACTGAACTGAAGAAGAAGAAAAAAAATAAATAAATAAAAATAAAAAGAGTAGAAGAAGAATGAAAATCAAACCGAATCGAAGATTCTAACCGAATACTCAAGATCGAGCCAAGGCAAGTAATACTACTATTTTCGTTCATTTTATTTATATTTATTTTCGTTCGTTTATTTATATCTATTTTCGTTCGTTTATTTATTTAATTTTGTATACATAATTTATCGCAAAAATGCTTGGTTCATATTTTGGACAATTAACTGATATTGAGAACTGAACTATATTAGTGGGCCAAATTTAACATATATAGATATTGTGATATTTACTATTTTTAATTAAAAAAAAAAGAAATTTACGTACCAAAATCATGTAAAATCCGGTTTGCATGCAAATAATAATTTTGCATGCAAACCGTGGGCCTTCACGTATACATATTTGCATGCAAAACCGTGGGCCTTCAGTAGAGAGAAAAGAAAAAGAAAAAAAAAAGAGGGAGAGAGTTTAGTGGGCTGGGCTATAACATGCAGAGAATGGGCTGCAGGGAAAAAGAAAAGAGAGAGAGATTATGGGCCTGGCCCAGCCCAGAAGGAAAAAAAAGAAAAGAAAAGAAAAAAAAAGAGGAACTGGGCCTGGCCCAGAGGGAAAACTAAAAGAGAAAAGAATAGAAGAAGAAAAAAAAAAGGGTAAGTGGGCCTAGCCCAGTCTATGAGAAATTAAAAGGTAAAGAAAAAGAAAGATGGGTTTGGATTTAACTTGAGCCAAAAAAAATATTAATAATAGACAGGGCTGACCAGCCTAGTCCAGTAAAAGAAAAAGAAAAAGAAAATAAAAATGAGTGGGCTTGGGCCTGGGCTGGACAGAAAAGAAAGGGAAATAAAATTAAAATAAAGATATGAAAAAGTAGGAATTTACTGGGTTTGGACTTGATGGATTAAATAATTGAGAGATTTAAATTGGACTTAGTTTGGATTAATTGGACATACTTTATAAATTAATAATAGTAATAAATTAGTTTTTAATTAAAAGATAAATGCATATTAATATATATATATATATATATTTGAGCCTAGAAATGTAGTAAATGCATACGTTGGGTTTAAAAATCATGCAGTATTATTATATGATTCATTTGATTTCCAAATTGGGTTATTAATTGACATTGAGAATGAAACCAGATTATTGTAATAATTTTGATGATATGCATTGTGTTATAATTGTGCACTAACATCTATCATGCTACAAGTCATGTGCCTTGATATTACAAATCATGTGTATTAATATATCATGTGTTAATTTATCATGCTACAAGTCATATGTTTTACATGTCACGAGTTTTGATATTACAAGTCATGTGTTTTATATGCCATGTGCTTTGATATTACAAGTCATGTGTTTTAATATTACAGATCATGTGTTATGATACTATATGTCATGTACAGTTATTGAAATGCAAGTATTTTATCATGAATTGAAAAATAATTAAGGAAAGATTATAAAATTTTCATGTGTAAAATTCAATATGAACACGAGGATAGGAGAAACTATATGATGGATAAGAGTCTTGCCGTATAAGGATTGATTGTCTTGTTAGGGCCAGGATTCTTTTACTGAGTGGCCTGGGTGATTACTGGATCACCAATTGATATCTACCAAGAGTGGTAAGTCCGTCACTGTAATACAGTACGGAATATGATTGAGTGCTTAGCGGCATGTCATGGTTCAGCGCCATGAATATTGGGGCTGGATCCCGGGTATGCACGGGCACTTATACGACAATGGAGAATAACGCTATCTTATCCATTAATACAGTTTCAAATTTTAAATTGGACGATGACTGAGACCAATAGAATATGATAGAGTAGTTATTGTCATGTTCATTTATTTATGCATTTATTTATGTTTGACTTCATGTTAATTTCTATGTTGCCTTCATGTTAATTTATATGCACACAAACAACACTAACATAAACATGCTCATGCACACTGATATTCATGTACTATGATAGTACACAATTCCTCTTTTTAAATATATTATTTGCCAAGTTTAATTCCCTGGGTTTTGAACCCAAATTTGGAATGTGAAGATGGGGATCCAGCCCCAGTTGTGAACCCGTACTTCGTTGGACAGTTTGAGTGACAATAGGCAAGCGAAGTACTATCTAGAGAGTCTTTGTAGATTTTGTTTATATTTCATTTTGTCTGGCACTGCTTTTCACTTTGACTCTTTTGTGTTCTTATTTAAAGCAATGTGCCATTATATGTAATAAACATTTTGTATAAATCAAATCTTTTCAGTTTCAGACATGTTATTTACTTATCTAATTGTGGCAGTAGTTACAGTTATTCCAAGATCCTATGACTATTGGGTTGTCTACTGGAAGTAATAAGTAACGTTCTCCGTTTTAGGAAGCAGTTGAAAAACGGGGGCGTTACAGGTCGGGACTACCTGCACATTGTGCCTTGCACGTTCGGGCAGACAGACGGTCCGGGTCGAATGGCACGGCCCGCGCACCGTGCTGTGTGGGTTCGGTCGCACACACGGTCCGATTCAGGGCGGATGGCATGGACAAGGCTGCCCGTGCATAGTGCTGCGAGGGTTCGGGCATACGGACAGCCTGGTTCGGGGAGTCGGGACTGCCCGGCCACCGGACCTTGCCAGTTTGGGCAGGTGGATGGACCGGTATGGGCAGGCGGACGGACTAGTTTGGGCAGGCGGATGGACCGGTTCAAGGAGGATGGAAAGACTGGGGCTGCCTGCACACCGTGTCGTGCGGGATCCTACAGACGGACAGTCCGATTCGGAGCAGTCGGGACGACCCACGCACCATGCCTTGTGCGTTCGTGCAGGTGGACGATCCGGTTCGGGGCGGATGAGACTGCACGCACACCGTGCCGTGCGGTTTCGGCCATACGCATAGTCCGGTTCGGGGCGGAGAGCACGGACGGGGTTGCCTGCACACAGTGCCGTGCGGGTTTGTGCGTACGGACAATCCGGTTCAAGAACGATGGCCAGGTTGGGACTGCCCGTGCACAGTGCCGAGCGGGGTTGGGCGGATCGACGGCCTGGTTCGGGCCGGATGGCTTGACCAGTACTGCCCGCTCACTGTGTCGTGCCGTATGTGAGGACTGACGGTCCGGTTCGGGGTGGATGGCATGGGTGGGACTGCCTGCGTACCGTGCCATGCCGATTAGGACGGACGGACGGACGGCCCGGTTCGGGGTGGACAGGACTGCCCGCACATCGTGTCGTGCCGGTTCGGGTGAACGGACGGTCCGGTTCGAGGCTTTCGAGGCAGGCTGCACACCGTGCCTTGAGGATTCGGGCGGTACGGACGGTCCGGTTCTGGCGTACGGACGGTCCGGTTCGGGGTGGTCGGGACTGCCCGCGCACTGTGCCTTGCAGGTTCGGGCGCACGAACCGACCGAGTCGGGGTGGATGGCATGGCAAGTGGCTGCCCGCGCACATGTCGTGCAGGTTCGGGCGGACTGACGGTCCGATTTGGGAGGGGTGGCCCGGCCGGGACTGCCCGCACACTGTGTCGTGCTGGTTCAGGCGAACGGACGGTCCAGTTCGGGGTGGATGAGCCTTGGCAGGCTCATGGATTGTTTGTTGCAGGTGGCATGGTTCCGGCCGAGTGCCATGGCTGCTCGGGCCAAGTGGCATGGTCGAAATAGCAATTCTGAGGGAAAATGGCTGCACCGTGTGGGCGGAACAACCCCGTGTGCCCAGGGCGCTCAGGTCTTGAGGTGTGCCTCGGTGGGTAGCTGTCCGGCCAACACCGCCGTCAGCCATCGCCGGAGTTCCGGCCATGTCTGGCGGAGGCCCGGGCAGGCCGGTTTAGCCCGTTTTGCTCGTTTTTGTCGGCCTCAAGGTTCCTGGGGGGCCGGTTCTGCCCCGCTGGCCATCGCCGAAGTTCCGGCCATGAGGTCCGGGTAGGCTGGTTTGGCCCGTTTTGCTCGATTTTGTCGGTTTTATGGTGCTCGGGAGGCTGGTTTGGCCCGATTTTCTTGTTTTAGTTGGCATTTAGGTGCTCAGGAGGCCATTTCGGCCTGTTTTGCTCGTTTTTGTTGGTTTTACGTGCTCGGGAGGTTAGTTTGGCCTGTTTTGCTTGGCTTTCGGTGGCCTCTTTTCTTGGCTATTTTCGTAGCAGAGCCTGTGGGGTGGTCTGGGGAGGCCAAACCCCCGGGTCTAGCTGGCTCTCTCAGATTTCCCGTGCTCGGCGAAGGTACTTTGCGTGGGCACCGATGTCCCGTTGCGAGTTGCTGCCCGAGCCATTCACTTGGGCACGACTGCCACAAGCATTATGGCCTCGCAGGGCAGCTTTCTTGTCAGCATGTGAGTGGTTTCGATTCAGCATGTCCCGATGGGCCCCCTAACTCTGCGCAGCCGACCACCGACGTTGCTGTCCCTTCACTGGTTTGCACCAGTAGCAGCGTCCACCTCAGTGCATTGCCCCATTGCCTGTGCAGCACACTGGATTCCTTTTGAAACCAATGTCGTCAGATTCTCCTAACCGCTCTCCTCCATACGCTTGATGCAACGGGGGAGGCACACATGGGGGTCCGCGACAGCCACCGAACGACGGTCGTACTTGGCCGTCTGCTCTGATAGGCTGTCAAGGACTCACCAGGGCTCGTGGGTACTGTGGATTTGATGAGGGCAGGGGGTCTGCTCCCCCCGCTCTGCTGCTCGATTGCGATTCGGCTACCTACGAATGAACGACGCCCCACCTGCCGACAGTCCGTCCTCCCATGCTCAGGAGGGCACCCCGGTAGCGCGGACATCGTCGAGGGTGTGCTACCTGGTTGATCTTGCCAGTAGTCATATGCTTGTCTCAAAGATTAAGCCGTGCATGTGTAAGTATGTACAAATTCAGACTATGAAACTGCTAATGGCTCATTAAATCAGTTATAGTTTGTTTGATGGTAAGTGCTACTCCGATAACCGTAGTAATTCTAGAGCTAAAACATGCAACAAAACCTGACTTCCAAAAGGGATGCATTTATTAGATAAAAGGCCGATGCGGGCTCTGATAACTCGGTGGATTGCACGGCCCTTGTGTCGACGACGCATCATTCAAATTTCTGCCCTATCAACTTTCGATGGTAGGATATAGGCCTACCATGGTGGTGACGGGTGACGAAGAATTAGGGCCCGATTCCAGAGAGGGAGCCTGAGAAATGGCTACCACATCCAAGGAAGACAGCAGGCACACAAATTACCCAATCCAGATACCGGGAGGTAGTGACGATAAATAACAATACCAGGCTCTTACGAGGTTGGTAATTGGAATGAGTACAATCTAAATCCCTTAATGAGGATCCATTGGAGGGCAAGTCTAGAGCCAGCAGCCGCGGTAACTCCAACTCCAATAGCGTATATTAAAGTTGTTGCAATTAAAAAGGCTTGTAGTTGGACATTGGACTGGGCCGGCCGGTCCGCCTTCCGATGTGGACCGGCCATCCCATCCCTTCTACTAGCGATGCGTTCCTAGCCTTAACTGGCTGGGTCGTGCCTCTGGCGCCGTTACTTTGAAGAAATTAGAGTGCTCAAAGCAAGCCTACGCTCTGTACACATTAGCATGGGATAACATCACAATATTTCGGTCCTATTCTGTTGGCCTTCGGGATCAGAGTAATGATTAAGAGGGACAGTCGGGGTCATTCGTGTTTTATAGTGAGAGGTGAAATTCTTGGATTTATAGAAGATGAACAACTGCAAAAGCATTTGCCAAGGATGTTTTCATTAATCAAGAATGAAAGTTGGGGGCCCGAAGACGATGAGATACTGTCCTAGTCTCAACCATAAACGATGCCGACCAGGGATCGGCGGATGTTGCTTTTAGGACTCCGCTGGCACCTTATGAGAAATCAAAGTTTTTGAGTTCCGAAGGGAGTATGGTTGTAAGGCTGAAATTTAAAGGAATTGATGGAAGGGCACCACTAGGAGTGGAGCCTGCGGCTTAATTTGACTCAACACGGGGAAACTTACCAGGTCTAGACATAGTAAGGATTGACAGACTGAGACCTCTTTCTTGATTCTATGGGTGGTGGTGCATGGCCGTTCTTAGTTGGTGGAGCGATTTGTCTGGTTAATTCCATTAACGAACATGACATCAGCCTGCTAACTAGCTATGCGGAGGCATCCTCCGTGGCCAGCTTCTTAGAGGGACTATGACCGCTTAGGCCACGGAAGTTTGAGGCAATAATAGGTATGTGATGCCCTTAGATGCTCTGGGCCGCACGTGTGCTACATTGATGTATTCAACAAGTCTATAGCCTTGGCCGACAGGCCCGAGTAATCATCGAAAATTTCATCGTGATGGGGGATAGATCATTGCAATTGTTGGTTTTCAACGAGGAATTCCTAGTAAGCGAGCCATCAACTCGTGTTGACTAAGTCCCTGCCCTTTGTACACAACGCCCATCACTCCTACCGATTGAATGGTCCGATGAAGTGTTCGGATCATGGCGACAGGGGCGGTTTGCCGCCCGTGACGTCGTAAGAAGTCCACTGAACCTTATCATTTAGAGGAATGAGAGGTCGTAACAAGGTTTCTGTAGATGAATCTGTAGAAGGATCATTGTAGAGGCCCGAACGGACAATCGCGAACCCATAAGCGCTCCTGCAGGGGCAGAGGGACGGAGGCATTTGTCTGCCTGACCCCGCCACCCAAGGGCACCCATGGCCGCCCCCGTCCCGCCTCGTTGCGGGAAGGCGGCGGGAACAATACCCGGTGTGGTGGGCGCCAAGGAACAATCACAGTTGAGGACAACACTGAAAGCCGGTTCTGGTGTCTGGTGCGATCCTTCCACATGGCCGAGGCTGCAAGCGCACCGTGCCCTGCGGGACCATGAAGACGGGCGGTCAAATTCGGGGCGGTCGGGACTGCTCGCGTACGGGTGGGCAGATGGTCCGGTTCGGGGCGGATGGCACTGCCCGCCCACCGTGCCATGCGAGTTCGGCTGTATGCATGGTCTGGTTCGGGGCGGATGGCATAGACGGGGCTTCCCGCGCATAATGCCATGCGGGTTCGGGCGTACGGATGGTCCAGTTTGGGGTGGTCAGGACTGCCCGCACACTGGGCCTTGCGGGTTTGGGTGTGTGAATGGACCGGTTCGGGGTGGATGGCATGGCCGGGGCTGCCTGCGCACCGTGTCGTGCAGGATCTGCTAGACAGATGGTCTGATTCGGGGCGGTCGGAACTGCCCGCTCACCGTGCCTTGCTCGTACGGGAAGGCGGACTGTCCGGTTCGGGGCTGGTGGCACTGCCCGTGCACCATGCCGTGCAGGTTTGGCCGACCGCAGGGTTCGGTTCGGGGCGGATGGCACGGACGGGGCTGCCCGAGCACAGTGTCGTGTAGGTTTGGGCATACGTACGGTCCAGTTTAGGGCGGTTGGCACTGCCCGCGCGTCGAGCCTTGCAGGCTTGGGCGGGAGGACGGTCCGGTTCGGGGCTGATGGCTCGGCCGGGGCTGCCCGCGCACTGTGCCGTGCGTGATCCAGCGGACGGACGATCCGATTCGGGGTGGTCGGGACGGTCCTTCTTAGGGCGGATGGCACTGCTCGCGAACCGTGCCATGCGGGTTTGGCTGTACGCACTGTCTGGTTCGGGGCAGATGGCATGGAAGGGGCTGCTCGCACACAGTGTCATGCGGGTTTGGGCGTACGAATGGTCTGGTTCAGGGCGGTAGGGACTGCTCGCGCACCAGGCCTTGTGATTTCGGGCGGGCGGGCGGACGGACCGAATCAGGGTGGATGGCATGGCCGGGGTGTCCCGCGCACCGTGTCGTGCATTATCTGGTAGACGGATTGTCTGATTTGGGACGGTCGTGACTGCCTGCGCACCGTGCCTTGTGTGTTCAGGTGGGCGGACGGTCCGGTTCGGGGCAGATGGCACTGCCCGCGCACCGTGCCATGTGGGTTCGGCCATACACATGGTCCAGTTCATGGCAAATGGCATGGACGGGGCTGCCCGTGCAAAGTGCCACGTGGGTTCGGGCATACAGACGGTCCAGTTCGTGGCCGATTGCTCGGTCGGGACTGCCCGCGCACAGTGCTGAGTGGGTTCAGCCAGACCGATAGCCTGGTTCGGGGCGAATGGCACTGCCGGTACTGCCCGCTCATCGTGCCGTGCCGTATGTGCAGACTGACAGTCCGGTTGGGTGCAGATGGCATGGCCTGGACTACCTGCATGCCATGTCGTGCCGGTTTGGATGGACGGACAGCCCAGTTCGTGGTGTGTACCGTGCGGGCTTGGGTGGATGGACGGTCCGGTTCGCAGCGGAGGGCACTGTCCATCCGGTTCGCAGCGGAGGGCACGGCCGGGGCAGCCCGCACACCATGCCGTGTGGGTTCAGACGGACGGACGGTCCGCTTTTGGTGGGGATGGCATGGTTGGGCTGTCCGCGCACCGTGCCGTGCGGGTTCTGGCTAGTAGACTGTCCGGTTCGGGGCTGATGGCACCGCCCGAATTCCCCGCGCCCCGTGCCATGCGGGTTCGGGTGTACTAACGGTCGGGTTCTTGGTGGATGGCATGGCTAAAACTGCCCTCGCACCCTCCCGTGCAAGCTCGGGCGGACCGATGGTATGGTTCGTGGGAGCTGGCATGGCCATAACAGCCCCTGCACTGCCCCTTGCGGTTTTCGATCGTGCAATGGGCTGGTTTAGGGCTCATGGCACGGCCAGAATGGCTGCCACACCCCCCGGCCGGGCTCCTGGGCTATTTGGTGCAGGCAACACAGTTCTGGCTTAGTACCATGCTGCTCGGGCCGAGTGGCACGACCAGAACAGCAATTCTGAAGGCGCTCTAGTCTTGAGGGTCCATCGATAGGAATAGCCACTTTTTCCCCTCTGAGGTTGTTCGGCCTCATTTGAAAAAAGTGAGCTAGCAGAGACACTTCAGTCTGTAGGGGACTAATAAAGGTTAAAACCTATTCTGAGGTAGTAGGGGGGCAAGCAAACAGGAGTCATGGCACTGTCTGGGCATGGCAGAGGTAGGCCATGGCACCGTCTGGTCATGGCATGGGCAGACCATGGCACCGTCTGGGCATGGCATGCGTAGGCCCCTTTGGCTCGGGTGGGTGGCCCACCCTGCCACGCGGTGTGCCCTGGGGGGGGCTGTCCGGCCGGCGGCGCCGTCGACCATCGTAGGAGCTCTGGCCATGTCCAGTGGAGGCCCGGGCAGGCCGATATGGCCCGTTTTGCTCATTTTTGTCAGCTCTAATGTGCCTTGGAGGCCCGTTCTGCCCCGCCGGCCATCGCCGGAGTTCCGGCACAATCTGGGCATGGCAGGGGCAGGCCATGGCACTGCCTAAGCATGGTAGGGGCTAGACCCTTTGGCTCAGGTAGGCATCCCACCCCGCTACGCTGTGTGCCCCGGGGGGCTGTCCGGCCGGCGCCATCGCCAGAGTTCCGGCCATGTATGGCGGAGGCCCAAGCACGCCGGTTTGGCGCATTTTGCTTATTTTTGTCTGCCTTAAGGTGACTGGGAGGTCAGTTCTGCCCTCCAAGCCATCACCGGAGTTCCGGCCATGTCCGGCGGAGGCCCAGGCTGGCCGGTTTGGCCCATTTTGCTCGAGTTTGTAGTATTTATGGTGCTCGGGAGGCTGGTTTGGCCATTTTTTTTTCTCATTTTTGTTAGCTTTTAGGTGCTCGAGAGGTCGTTTCGGCCTGTTTTGCTCATTTTTGTTGGTTTTTACGTGCTCAGGAGGCCGATTCGGCCCGTTTTGCTTGGCCTTCAGTGCTCGAGAGGCCGGTTTGGCCCCTTTTTCTTGGCTATTTTCGTAGCAGAGCCTGCTGGGTGGCTTGGGGAGGCCAGACCGCGGGTCTAGGTTGCTCGCTCGGATTTATCGTGCTCAGCGTAGCTATGTTGCATGCGCACCGATGTCCCGTTGCGAGTTGCTGCCCGAGCCATCCGCTTGGGCATGGCTGCAACGAGCATTCGAGCCTCGCAGGGCAGCTTACATGTCGGTATGTGAGTGGTTTCGGTTTAGAATGTCCCGACAGGCCCCCTGCCTCTACACAGCCGATCGCCGACATTGCTGTCCTTTAACTAGTTCGCACCAAGGGCAGCATCCGCCTCGGTGCATTGCCCCGTTGCCTGTGCAGCAAACCGGATTCCTTTGGAAACCAATGTCGTCGAATTCTCCTGACTGCTCTCCTTTGTACACTTGATGCGGCAGGGGAGGCACACATGGGGGTCCGCGACAGCCACCGAACGGTGGCCTACGCGGCCGTCCGCTCCGATAGGCTGTCAAGGACTTGCCAGTGTTCTCGGGTGCTGTGGATTTGAAGAGGGTTGGGGGTCTGCTGCCCCCCGCTCCTCTACTCAGTTGCAATTTAGCTACCTATGAATGAACGACGCCCCGCCTGCCGACAGCCCATCGTCCGGTGCTCAGGAGGGCACCCCGGTAGCGCGGACATCGTCGAGGGTGTGCTACCTTGTTGATCCTGCCAGTAGTCATATGCTTTTCTCAAAGATTAAGCCATGCATGTGTAAGTTTGAACAAATTCAGACTGTGAAACTATGGATGGCTCATTAGATCAGTTATAGCTTGTTTGATGGTGCGTGCTACTCGGATAACGGTAGTAATTCTAGAGCTAATATGTGCAACAAAATCTAACTTCCAGAAGGTATGCATTTATTATATAAAAGGCTGATGCGGGCTCCGCCTGCTGCTCTGATGATTAATGATAACTCGATGGATCGCACAACCCTCGTGTCAGCGACGCATCATTCAAATTTCTGCCCTATCAACTTTCGATGGTAGGATAGAGACCTACAATGGTGGTGATGCGTGATGGAGAATTAGGGTTCGATTCCGGAGAGGGAGCCGGAAAAATGGCTACCACATCCAAGGAAGGCAGCAGGCACGCAAATTACCCAATCCTGATACGGGGAGGTAGTGACAATAAATAACAATACCGGGCTCTTACGAGGCTACTGATTCTAATGAGTACAATCTAAATCCCTTAACGAGGATCCATTGGAGGGTAAGTCTGGTGCCAGCAGCCGCGGTAAGTCTAGCTCTGATAGCGTATATTCAAGTTGTTGTAGTTAAAAAGCTCGTAGTTGGACCTTGGGCTGAGCCGGCCAGTCTGCCTTCCGGTGTGCACCGGCTGTCCCGTCCCTTCTGCTGGCGATGTGTTCCTGGATTTTACTGGCCTGGTCGTGCCTCCGGTGCCGATACTTTGAAGAAATTAGAGTGCTCAAAGCAAGCCTACGCTCTGTATACATTAGAAAGGGATAACATCACAGGATTTCGGTCCTATTCTGTCGGCCTTCGGGATTGGAGTAATGATTAAGAGGGACAGACGGGGGCATTCATATTTCATAGTCACAGGTGAAATTCTTGGATTTGTGAAAGATGAACAACTGCGAAAGCATTTGCGAAGGATGTTTTCATTAATAAAGAACGAAAGTTGGGGGCTCGAAGATGATCAGATACCCTCCTAGTCCTAACCATAAACGATGCTGAGCAGGGATCGGCAGGGGCGGAGGGACGGCGACATTCGCTTGCCTGACCCCACCAACCTAGGGCACCCATGGCCGCCCCCGTCCTGCCCTGTTGTGGGATGGGCGGCGGGAACAAGACCCTCGCGGTCGGCACCAAGGAACATTCACAGTCAAGGAGAGTGCCGCAAGTCGGTTCTGGCGTGCGGTGTGATCCTTCCATACAAGTCAAAATTTTATGACTCTCGGCAACGGATATCTTGGCTCTTACATTGATAAAGAACGTAGCAAAATGTGATACTTGGTGTGAATTGCATAATCCAGTGAACTATTGAGTCTTTGAATGCATGTAGTGCCCGAGGCTATCCGGCCGAGGGCACGCCTTCTGGGCATCATGTCTTGCATCACTCCGATCACCCTGAGCCACCCTTAGAGAAGGGGCGGTGGTGGGTGTGGATGTGGAGATTGGCCCCCCCATGCCTTGTGACGTGGCGGGCCAAACTGTAGGCCGCCGGCCGGGAATGGATGCGGCGAGTGGTGGACGGACACGTACGGCGCCGGACGCTGCTTCCACCCTCGGCTGCAACGGTGAATGCAAGGAACCCACGCCATCGAGGGCGCTCGTACGCGCCCCTCGGAACCTGACCCCAGGTCAGGCAGGGCCACCTGCTGAGTTAAGCATATCAATAAGCGGAGGAGAGTGGGGTTATTCCCCTAGTAATGGCGAGTGAACCAGGAAGAGCCCAGCTTGGGAACTGGGCGGCCGCGCTGCCCAAATTGTAGTCTAGAGAAGCGTCCTTAGCGACGGACCAGGCCCAAATGCTCTGGAAAGGGGCACCAACCACACCACGAGGCGTTGTCGGCGAGTCAGGTTGTTTGGGAATGCAGCCCCAATCGAGCGGTAAATTCCATCCAAGGCTAAATAGCATCGAGAGACCGATAGAGAGCAAGTACCACGAGGGAAAGATGAAAAGAACTTTGAAAAGAGAGTCAAAGAGTGCTTGAAATTGTCGAGAGGTAAGCGGATGGGGGCCGGCGATGCACGCTGGCCGGATGCGGAACGGCCCATGCGGGCTGGTTCGCTACTCGGCTCGGCGAGCGGACCATTGCGGGCTGCGCCGGCGGCCCAAGCCCAGGCAGACGACCCCGCCCATGAAAATGCCACCTGCGCGGCAAGGGAAGTAGCGCGCACCACCTCGGCGTGCCCCCTCTAGGGCAACTGTGCGCTCCTAGCACCATCCTGCGGGCTCCCCAACCGACCCATCTTGAAACACGGACCAAGGAGTCTGACATGCGTGCGAGCCAATGGGCATGAAATCTCGGAGGGTGCAAGGAAGCTAATGGGCGGGATACCCTTTGCTGGGTGCACAGCCGACCGACCCCGATCTTCTGTGAATGGTTCGAGTGGGAGCATGCCTGTCAGGACCCGAAAGATGGTGAACTATGCCTGAGTGGGGTGAAGCCAGAAGAAACTCTGGTGGAGGCCCGCAGAGATACTGACGTGCAAATCGTTCGTCTGACTTGGGT
>JAYEPQ010000017.1:13092798-13147798 GCA_036321105.1 Dracaena cambodiana
AACAGTCTGATTTCGGGGCAGTGGGGACTACCCGCTCAATGTGCCGTGCGGGTTATGGCTAGCGGACAGTCCGGTTCAGGTGTTCAGACGGACCGGATTGGGGAGGCCGGGACTGCCCGCACACTGTGCCGTGCGTGTTCGAGCGGACGGACGGTTCAGTTCGGGGCAGATGGCCATACCTGTGCACCATGCCATGCAGGTTCAGGCATACGGACGGTCTGGTTCGGGGCCGATGGCCATGCTCGCGCATCGTGCCGTGCGGGTTCCAGCGGACGGACGGTGCAGTTCGGGGCGGATGGCACGGTCGGACGGCCCGCCCACCATGCTGTGCGGGTTCGGCCGACGGACGGTCCAGTTTGGGGCGGTCGGGATTTCTCACGCACCGTGCCCAGCTCGTTCGGGCTAACGGACGGTCCTGTTTGGGGCGGCCGGGCTGCCCGCGCACCATAGCATGTGGGTTAGGGCAGACGGATGGTCTAGTTTGGGGCAGTCGAGACTGCCCGTGCACCATGCCATGCGTGTTCCGGTGGATGGACGGATCGGTTTGGGGCGGTCGGGATTGCCTGCGCACCATGCCGTGCGCGTTCGGGCGGACAGACGGGCCTGTTCGAGGTGGCCGGGACTGCCCGCGCACCATACCGTGCAGGTTTGGGCATACGGACGGACAGGTTCGGGACGGCCGGGACCGCCCGTGCACCGTGCCTTGTGGGTTCGTGCAAACGGACGGACCAGTTCGGGGCAGTCGGGACAACCCGCGCATCGTGCTTTGCGCGGGTCGGGTGGATGGACGATTCGGTTCGGGGCGGATGGCCATGCCCGCGCACCATGCCATGCTGGTTTCAGCGGACAGACAACCCGATTCAGGGCAGATGGCACTGCAGGAACCGCCCGCACTCCGTGCCATGCGGGTTCAGGCGGACGGACGGTCAAGTTCAGGGCGGTCGGGACAACCTGCGCACCGTGCTTTGCGGGTTAGGGAGGTGGCCGAGACTTCCCGTGCACCATGCCGTGCGTATTAGGCGGATGGGTGTTCGGTTCGAGGCAGATGGCCATGCCCGCGCACTGTACTATGCAGGTTCGGGCATACAGAAGGTTCGATTCAAGGCGGATGGGCATGATCGTGCACCGTGCCGTGTAGGTTCCAGCGGACGGACGGCCCGGTTCTAGGCAGATGGCACGGTCGGGACTGCCCGTGCACCGTACCATGCGAGTTCAGGCGGACAGACTGTCCAGTTTGGTGCAGCATGGACTGCCCGCGCAGCATGCGTGTTCGGACGGACGGATGGACCGTTTCGGGGCAGTCGGGACAGCCGTGCACCATATCGTTCAGGTTCGGGTAGACAGACGGTCCAGTTCAAGGCGGCTGGAACTGCCCGCGCATCCTACCATGTGGGTTTAGGTGGACGGACAGTCTGGTCCGAGGCAGTCGGGACTACTCGCGCACCGTGCCTTGCGGGTTCATATAGATGGACGGACAGGTTCGGGGCGGCCGAGATGGCCCTCGCCCCGTGCCGTGCGCGCCGTACGAGTTCCGACGGACCGGTTCGTGGCGACCGGGACTGCTGGCACACCATTCCATGCATGTTCTGGTGGACGGACGGTTCGGTTCGGGGCGGATGGCCATGCCCGCGCACCTGCCATGCAGGTTCGGGCATACGAAAGGTTCTGTTAAGGGCGGATGACCATGCCCGCGCACTGTGTCATGCGTGTTCCGGTGGATAGATGACCCGGTTTGTAACAGATGGCATGGCAGGAAATGCCCGCACACCCTGTCGTGGGGGTTTGGGCATGCGCACGGTCTAGTTCGGGGCGGTCAAGGCAGCCTGCGCACCGTGCCTTGCGGATTCAGGCAGGCACACGGTCCGGTTTAGGGTGGTCGGGACTAAATGCGCACTATGCCATGCGTGTTCGGGTGGGTAGATGGTACGGTTTGGGGTGGATGGCCATGCCCGCGCACCGTGCCATGTGGGTTTTAGTGTACGGATGGTTCGGTGGGGGCGGATGGCACGGCCGAGACTGCCAGCGCATAGTGCTGTACTGGTTCGAGCGCTCGGACTATCCGGTTTGGGGTCGATGGTATGACCAGGACTGCAGCACACCCTTCCGTGCGGGGTCGGGCCAACCGACGGCCCGGTTTGGGGCGGATGGCATGGATAGTACTGCCCGCTCACCGTACCGTGCCGTATGCACGAACCAATGGTCCAGTTCGGAGTGAATGACTCGGCCGGGAATGCCCGCTCACCGTACCGTGCCGTGCCAGTTTGGATGACGGAGGGCCTGGTTCGGTGTGGACAAGACTGCTCGTGCACCGTTCCGTGCCGGTTCGTGTAGGCGGAAGGTCAGGTTTGGGGCAGGACTACCCGTGCATAGTGTCTTAAGGGCGAACGGTCGGTCCGGTTTGAGGTGGATGGCTCAGCCGAGACTGTCCTCGCACAGTACCGTGCGGGTTCGGGCGGATGGACGGTCCGGTTCGGGGCAATTGGGATGGCCCGCGGACCGTGCCTTGTGGGTTCGGCCAGTCGAACGGTCCGGTTCGGGGTGGTCGGGACTACCCGCACACCGTGCGTTGTGGGTTTGGATGGATGGCCGGTCCGGTTCGGTGCAGATGGAATTGCCCGTGCACCATGCCGTGCGGTTTTGGTGGTACGCATGGTTCGGTTCGGAGCGGATGGCACGGACAGGGCTGCCCGCTCACAGTGCTGTGCATGTTCTGGCGTATGGACGGTCTGGTTCGGAGTGGTCGGGACTGCCCACGCATCGGGTCTTCCGAGTTTGGGCAGATGGACTGGTTCGAGGTGAATGGAAGGGTCGGGCTGCCTGCACATAGTAGGCATGGCACCGTCTTGGCATGACAGAGGTAGGCCGTGGCATCGTCTGGGCATGGCATGGGCAGGCCATGGCACCATCTGGGCATGGCAGGGGCAGGCCCCTTTGGCTCGGGTGAGCGGCCCACCCCACCACGTGGTGTGCCCCGTGGGTCGGCTGTCTGGCTAGCGTCGGCCATCATCGGAGTTCGGGCCATGTCCGGCGGAGGCCCGGGCAGGCCAGTTTGGCCCGTTTTGCTCGTTTTTGTCGGCCTTAAGGTGTCCGGGATGCCTGTTCCACCCCGCCGGCCGTCGCTGGAGTTCTGGCCATGTTCGGTGGAGGCCCAGGCTGGATGGTTTGCCCCGTTTTGCTCGATTTTGTTGGCTTTATGGTGCTCGGGTGGCTGGTTTGGCCCGTTTTTCTCGTTTTTGTCGCTTTTAGGTGCTCAGGAGGTCATTTTGGCCTGTTTTGCTCATTTTTGTTGGTTTTTACGTGCTCAGAAGGCCAGTTTAGCCCGTTTTGCTTAGCTTTCGGTGCTCGGGAGGCCGGTTTGGCCCCTTTTCCTGGTTGCTTTCCCATGCTCGGTGAAGCTACGTTGTGTGCGCACGGATGTCCCGTTGCGAGTTGCTGCCCAAGCCATCTGCTTGGGAACAACCACCATGAGCATTCGGGCCTCGCAGGGTAGCTTCCGTGGTGGCACGTGAGTTGTTTCGGTTCAGCATGTCCCTGCGGGCCCCCTGCTTCCGCACAGCCGACCACCGGCGCTAACGTCCCTTCACTGGTTTGAGCCCGCGGCCGCATCCGCCTCGGTGCATTGCCTCGTTGCCAATGCAGCAAACCGGATTCCTTTGGAAACCAATGTCGTCAGATTCTCCTTTGGAAACAGAAGTTTGAGGCAATAACAGGTCTGTATGTATTAAACGAGTCTTTAGCCTTGGCCGACAGGCCAGGGTAATCTTCGAAGATTTCATCGTGATGGGGATAGATCATTGTAATTGTTTGTCTTCAACAAGGAATTCCTAGAAGCGCGAGTCATCAGCTCGCGTTGACTACGTCCCTGCCCTTTGTACCCGCCGCCCATCACTCTTACCGATAGAATAGTCCGGTGAAGTGTTCGGATCGCGGCGATGGGGCGGTTCGCCGCCCGCGACGTCGCGAGAAGTCCACTGAACCTTATCATTTAGAGGAAGGAGAAGTCGTAACAAGGTTTCCGTAGGTGAACCTATAGAAGGATCATTGTTGAGGCCCAAACGAACAATTGCGAACTCGTCAACGCTCCCGCAGGGGCGGAGGGACTGCGGCATTTGCCCGCTTGACCTCGCCACCCCGGGGCACCCATGGCCGCCCCCGTCCCACCTCGTTACGGGATGGACGGCGGGTACAATACCCGGCGCAGTGGGCGCCAAAGAACATTCACAATCGAGGAGAGCGCCGCAAGCCGGTTCTGGCGTGCGGTGCGATCCTTCCATACAAGTCAAACTTTTACGACTCTCGACAACGGATATCTTGGCTCTCGCATCGATGATGAATGTAGCGAAATGCGATACTTGGTGTGAATTACAGAATCCTGTGAACCATCAAGTCTTTGAACGCAATTTGCTCCGGAGGCTATCCGGCTAAGGGCACGCTTGCCTGGGCATCATGCCTCGCGTCGTTCCACACACCCTAAGCCACCCTTCGAGCAGGCGCAGTGGTGGGTGCAGATGCAGAGATTGGCCTCCCATTCCTTGCGGCGCAGCAGGCCGAAGTGCAGGCTGCCGGCCGAGAACAGATGCAGGAGTGGTGGAGGGACACGTACGGCATTGGACGCTGCCTCCCCCCCGGCTGGAGCGGTGCATGCAAGGAACCCACACCGTCAGGTGCACTTGAATGCGCCCCTCGGAACCTGACCCCATGTCAGGCTGGGCCACCCGCTGAGCTTAAGCATATCAATCAGCGGAGGAGAAGAAACTTATGAGGATTCCCCTAGTAACAGCGAGCGAAACAGGAAGAGCCCAGCTTTGGAATCGAGTGGCCGTGCTGCTCGAATTGTAGTCTGGAGAAGCATCCTCAGCAACGGACCGGGCCCAAGTCCTCTGAAAAGGGGCGCCAGGGAGGGTGAGAGCCCCGTCTAGCCCGGTCCATGCCGTACCACGAGGCACTGTCGGCGAGTCGGGTTGTTTAGGAATGTAGCCCCAATCGGGCTGTAAATTCCATCGAAGGCTAAATAGCTGCAAGAGACTGATAGCAAACCAGTACCACATGGGAAAGATGAAAAGGACTTTGAAAAGAGAGTCAAAGAGTGCTTGAAATTGTCGGGAGGGAAGTGGATGGGGGCCAGCGATGCACGTCGGCCGGATGCAGAATGGCCCATGCTTGGACCGTTGCGGGCTACGCTGGCGGCCCAACCCCGGACGGACGACCCTGTTCGTGAAAACGCCGTCGGCGTGGCTGAGGAAGCAGCGCGTGCCACCTCGGCATGCCCCCTCGGGGGGACCAGCACGCTCCTCGCACTGGCCTGCGGGCTCCCCATTCGACCGCCTTGAAACACAGACCAAGGAGTCTGACATGCAAGAGAGCCGACGGGCTTGAAAACCTAGATGGTGCAAGGAAGCTGATGGGAAAGATCCCCTCTTCGGGGTGCACCGCCGACCGAACCCGATCTTCTGTGAAGGGTTCGAGTGGGAGCATGCCTGTCGGGACTCGAAAGATGGTGAACTATGCCTGAGCGGGGTGAAGCTAGAGGAAACTCTAGTGGAGGCCTATAGCGATACTGACATGCAAATCGTTCGTCTAACTTGGGTATAGGGGCGAATGACTAATCGAACCATCTAATAGCTGGTTCCCTCCAAAGTTTCCTTCAGGATAGCTGAAGCCTACATGCAAGTTCTACCGGGTAAAGCCAATGATTAGAGGCATCAAGGGTGCAACGCCCTCGTCCTATTCTCAAACATTAAATAGGTAGGACGGCGCAGCTGCTTCGATGAGCCATGCCCCGGAATCGAGAGCTCCAAGTGGGCCATTTTTGGTAAGCTGAACTAGCAATGTGGGATGAACTAGAAGTCCGGCTATGGTTCCCAACTGCACGCTAACCAAGAACCCACAAAGGGTGTTAGTCGATTAAGACAGTAGGACGGTGGCCATGGAAGTCGAAATCCGCTAAGGACTGTGTAACAACTCACCTGTCGAATCAACTAGCCCCGACAATGGAAGGCGCTTAAGTGCGCGGCCCACACCCGGCCATCGGGGCGATCGTCATGCCCTAATGAGTCGGAGGGCACAGCGGCCGTCGTAAAACGCGGGGCACGAGCCCAGGCGGAGCGGCCGTCGGTGCGGATCTTGGTGGTAGTAGCAAATATTCAAATGAGAACTTTGAAGGCTGAAGAGGCGAAAGGTTCCATGTGAATGACACTTCAACATGGGCTAGCCGATCCAAAGGGATGGGGGAAGCCCATCAGACAGCACGCCGTCGCGCGAGCGCCAAAAGGGAATCGGGTTAAAATTCCCGAGCCGGGACGTGGCGGCGAACAGCAGTGTTAGGGAGTCTGGAGATGCCGGCGAGGCCTTAGAAAGAGTTATGTTTTTTGCTTAACAGTCCGCCCACCCTGGAAACAGCTCAGCCGGAGGTAGGGTCCAGTGGCTGGAAGAGACCACACATTGTGCGGTGTCCGATGCGCCTTTTGTAGCCCGTGAAAATCTGGAGGACCGAGTGCCGCCCATGCCCAGTCGTACTCATAACCGCATCAAGTCTCCAAGGTGAACAACCTCTAGCCAATGGAACAATGTAGGCAAGGAAGTCGGCAAAATGGATCCATAACTTCGGGGAAAGGATTGGCTCTGAGGGCTGGGCACGGGGGTCCCAGCCCCGAACCATCGCTATCGGCGGACTGGTCGAGCTGCACCCATGGCGAGAGCAGGTCATGCTGGCTGAGGGACGGATTTGGAACGGCTCTCCTACGAGGGAGGGCCTTCCCTAGGCATCGAACAGTCGACTCAGAACTGGTACGAACAAGGGGAAACTGACTGTTTAATTAAAACAAAGCATTGCAATGGTCCCTGCGGATGATAACGCAATGTGATTTTTGCCTATTGCCTGAATGTCAAAGTGAAGAAATTCAACCGAGCGCGGGCAAACGGCGGTAACTACATCATCTAATTAGTGATGCGCATGAATGGATTAACGAGATTACCACTATCCCTGTCTACTATCCAGTGAAACCACAGCCAAGGGAATGGGCTTGGCAGAATCAGCAAGGAAAGAAGACCCTGATGAGCTTGACTCTAGTCCAACTTTGTGAAATGACTTGAGAGGTGTAGGATACGTGGGAGTCAGTTCGCCCGGCGAATGTGAAATACCACTACTTTTAACATTATTTTACTTATTTCAAGAGATAGAGGCGGGGCCCAACCCCTCTTTTTGGCTCCAAGGATGCTCTATACAGGTCGATCTAGGCAGAAGACATTGTCTGGTGGGGAGTTTGGCTGCTGCGGCACATCTGTTAAAAGATAACGCAGGTGTCCTAAGATGAGCTCAACGAGAACATAAATCTCATGTGGAACAAAAGGGTAAAAGCTTGTTTGATTTTGATTTCTGAAAGTGTGGCCTATCGATCCTTTAGACCATCGAAATTTGAAGCTAGTTGTGTCAGAAAAGTTGCCACAAGGATAACTGGCTTGTCGCAACCAAGCGTTCATACCTACGTTGCTTTTTGATCCTTTGATGTTGGATCTTCCTATCATTGTGAAGCAGAATTCACCAAATGTTGGATTGTTCACCCACCAATAGGGAACGTGAGCTGGGCTTAGATCATCGTGAGACCGGTTAGTTTTACCCTACTGATGACCGCGCTGTGATAGTAATTCAACCAAGTACGAGAGGAACCATTGATTCACACAATTGGTCATCGCGCTTGGTTGAAAAGCCAGTGGCGCGAAGCTACCGTGTGCCGGATTATGACTGAATGCCTCTAAGTCAGAATCCAGGCTAGAGGCGCTCGCCAACTGCCTCTCGGCCCACAGTAGGGGCGCTTGCACCCCCACGGGCACATGTCGAAGGCCATGGCCCGCACAGCAGACACGATGCCAGGCCCCCTTGGAGTGAAATCCCAAATCGTCGGCGGGCTGAATCCTTTGCAAACGACTTAAATACCTGACGGGGCATTGTAAGTGGCAGAGTGGTCGTGCTGCCACAATGCACTGAGATCCAGCCCCTCATCGCACAGATTCGTCCCTCCCCCAGCGCATTGCCTATACAGCTTGCGAGCCCCGAGGGGTTGCACAAAAAACTCGGACGGATTTTGTTACTCTTTCGCACCGGGGACTTGGGCGGTGACGCTCACAATCCCCCGGCCAGAGCACAGGGCTGTTCATGGCCACTGCATCGCTCATATTCACCGTCCCAGCCGCTCATAGAGTGGGTTTCGTGCCAGTGCCAGGTCTGATTCGGGGCGCTTGGCATGGCCGAAACAGCTCGCGCACTTCAGAGTATAGGTTTCGGTCCAGCAACAAGGTGGTTTGTAGTGTCTGGCATGGAAAGGACATCCCGAACGCCCCGAAAGGCCGAGCCCCAAAGGGATGCCAAAAAAAACTCAGACGAATTCTATTTCGCTCTCCCGCACCGTGCGGGGTGGGTTCGGGCGAACGGACGGTCCGGTTTCGGGGCAGCGGGGACTGCCCACTCAACGTGCCATGTGAGTTATGGCTGACGGATAGTCTGGTTTGGGCGGTCTGACGGACCGGTTCGGGGCAGCTGGGACAGCCCGCGCATCGTGCTGTACGTGTACGGGCAGACGGACTGTTCGGTTGGGGGCGGATGGCCATTCTTGCACACCGTGCCATGCAGGTTCGGGAATACGGATGGTTCGGTTCGGGCCAATGGCCATGCCTGCGTGCCGTGTCTTGTGGGGTCTAGCAGATGGAAGGCCCGGTTTGGGTCGGTTGGCACGGCCGGGACTGCCTGCTTACCATGCCGTGCGGGCTCAAGCGGACGGACGGTTCAGTCCGAGGCGGTCAGGACTGCCCATGCACCGTGCCGTACACGTTCGGGTGGACAGACGGACTTGTTTGGGGTGGCCGAAACTGCCCACGCACCGTGCCATGCGGGTTCGTGCAGACTGATGGTCTGGTTCGGGGCGGTCGGGACTGCCCGTGCACCGTACCTTGCTTGTTTGGGCGTACGGAGGGACCGGTTTGGGGCTGCCGGGACTGCCCGCACACCGTACCTTGTGTGTTCGAGCAGACGGACGGGCCGGTTCGGGGCGGCCGGGACTGCCCGTGCACCGTACCTTGAGGGTTCATGTAGACGGATGGAACGGTTCGGGGCGGCCGAGACTGCCCGTGCACCATACCATGCATGTTCGGGCGGATGGATGGCTGGTTCAGTTTGGCATGGATGGCCATGCTCGCGCACTGTTCTGTGCCGGTTCGGGGGTACAGACAGTTCGGTTTGAGGCGGATGGCCATGCTTGCGCATCAAATCGTGCGGGTTCCGGCAGACGGATGTCCCGGTTATGGGTGGATGGCACTGATAGAACGGCCCGCACATCATGCCGTGCAGGTTTCGACAAATAGACAGTCCGGTTCGGGGCAGTCGAGACAGCCTGCACAATGTGCCATGCGAGTTCGTGCGGTCGGACGGACCAGTTCAGGGTGGCCGGGACTGCCTACGCACCATGCCATGCATGTTCTGGCAGATGGACGGTTCGGTTCGGGGCGGATGGCCATGCCTTCACACTGTGTCGTGCAGGTTCGGGCATACGGATGGTTCGGGGCGGATGACCAAGCCCAAGCACCGGTTCGGGGTGGATGGCACGGCCGGGGCCTCCCGTGCGGCTTCAGGCGGATGAACGGTCTGGTTCGGGGCAGCCGGGTCTGCCCACGCACCGTGCCTTGCGTACTCGGGCATATGGATGGCCCGGGTTCGGAGCGGCCGGGACCGCTCGCCCACCATGTCGTGCATGTTCGGGCGGTCGGACGGACCTGTTCGGGGTGGCCGAAACTGCACGCACACCATACCGTGCAGGTTCGGGAGGACGGACGGTCCGGTTCAGGTCGGCCGGGACTGACCGCGCACAGTGTCGTGTGGTTTGGGCAGATAGACAATCTGGTTTGGGGTGGTTGGGACTACCCGCGCACTGTGCCTTGCAGGTTCGGGCGTACGGACAGTTTGGTTCAGGGTGGATGGCCATGCCCACGCACCGTGCTGTGCGGGTTCTGGCAGACGGATGACCTAGTTTGCGGTGGATGGTACGGTTGGAACCGCTCGCACACCGTGTCGTGCCAGTTCGAACGAATAGACGATCCAGTTTGGGGCGGTCAGGACAACCCGCGCTCCGTGCCTTGTGGGTTCAGGCGGGCGGACAGTACGGTTGGGGGCGGTTAGGACTGCCTGCGCACCATGCCTTGCCGGTTAGGGTGGACGGACAGACCGGTTCGGGGTGGCCGGGATGGCCAGCGCACCGTGCCATGCATGTTCGGGCAGGAAGACGGTTCGATCCGGGATGGATGGCCATGCCCGCGCACTGTGCCATGCGGATTCGGGGGTATGGACGGTCCGTTGGGGGCGGATGGCATGGCAAGAACTGCCCGCGCTCTGTTTTGTACATGTTCAAGCGCACGGACGGTCCGGTTTGGGGCTGATGGCACGGCCGGGACTAATAGTGCACCGTTCCGTGCGGGTTCTGGCAGAACAACGGCCTGGTTCGGGGCAGATGGCATGGATGGTACTGCCAGATCACCGTGCCTTGCCGGATGTACGGACCTATGTTTCGGTTTGTGGCGGATGGCTCGGCCGGGAATGCCCGTGTACCGTGTCGTGCCAGTACGGACAGACAGATGGCCCAGTTGGGGGCAGACGAGACTGACCGTACACCGCGACATGCCTGTTCATGTCGGCGGATGGTCCGGTTCGTGGCAGGACTGCCCGCGCACAGTGTTGTGTGTGCTCGGGTGGACTGTCGGTCTGGTTCGGGGCGGACGGATCGGCCAGGACAGTCCTCGCACCATGCTGTGCGGGTTAGATTGGATGGACGGCCCAGTTCAGTGTAGATATTAAGGAATGGACTACCCATGCACAGTGTCGTGCGGGTTTGGGTGGTCAGACGGTCTGGTTGGGGGCAGTCGGGACGGTCCGTGCACCGTGCCTTGCGGGATCGGATGGTCCGGTTCGGGGCGGTCGGGACTGCCGGTGCACCGTGCCTTGCAAGTTAGTACGGATGGACAGACCGGTTGGGGAAGGATGACATGGCCGGGCTGCCCGCGCACCGTGCCATGCTAGATCAGGCGACCAACGGTCTAATTCGGGGCAGTCTGGGGCGGTCGAGGCGGCCCGCGCACCGGGCCTTGCGGGTTCAGGCGGGCGGACAAAATGGTTCGTGGTGGATGGCATGGTTGGGGCTGCCCTCGCACCGTGCCGTGCGAGATCTCGCAGACGGACGGTTCGATTTTGGATGGTCGGGACGGTCCGCGCGCCGTACGCACGGTCCAGTTCATGGCAGATGGCATGAATGGAGCTACCCACGCACATTGTCGTGCGGGTACGGGCATACGGAGGTCCGGTTCGGGGCCGATGGCCTGGCCGTGACTTCCTGCGCACAGTGCAGAGTGGGTTCGAGCAGACCGACGGTCCTGTTCGGGGTGGATGGCATGGACGGGACCGCCAACGTACAGTGCCATGCCAGTTCGGACTGACGGACGGCCCGGTTCGAGGCGGACGGGACTGCCCATGCACCGTGCCTTGCCGGTTCGGGCGGACGGACTGTCCAGTTCAGGACATTTGGGATGGCCCCTGCACCGTGCCTTGCAGGCTCAGGCTGTCGGACAGTCCGGTTCGGGGCGGTCGGGACTGTCCACGTACTGTGCCTTGCAGGTTCGGGCGGACAGACGGACCGGTTCGGGGCGGATAGCATGGCCTGGGCTGCCCGTGCACCGTGATTTGCGGGATCAGTCGGATGGACGGTCCGATTTGGGGATGTCGGGATAGCCCGTGCAACGTGCATTGCCCGTTTGGGCGGACAGACTGTCCGGTTCGGGGCGGAGGGCACTGCTCGTGCACTGTGCAATGTGGGTTCGGCCGTACGCACGGTTAGGTTCGGCCCGGATGGCACGGACAGGGCTGCCCGCGCATAGTGCCATGCAGGTTCAGGCATACGGATGGTCCGGTTCGGGGCGATCGGGATTGCCCACGCGTCGTGCCTTGCAGGTTCGGGCAGACGGACGGACCGATTCAGGGAGGATGGTATGGCAAGGGGCTGCCTGCACACGTGTCGTGCGTGTTCGGGCAGACGGATGGTCCAGTTTGGGTCGGATGGCTCGACCGCTGCTCGCTCACCATGCCGTGATGGACGGTCTGGTTCGGGGTGGATGGCATGGCCGGGACCGCCCGCACACAGTGCCGTGCGGGTTCGGGTGGACGGACGGTCCAGTTCGGGGTTGCCCGCGCACCATGCCGTGCGGGTTCAGGCTGACGGACTGTCCTGTTCGAGCCGGATGGCATGCCTGGGGCTGCGCTTGCACCATGCCATGCGGGCTCGGGCGGACGGACGGTGCGGTTCAGGAACGGGACTGCCCGTGCACAGTGCCATGCAGGTTCGGGCAGACGTATGGTCGGGTTCGGGCAGATGGCACAGCCGGGGCTGCTCGCACACCGTATCGTGTGGGTTCGGGCGGACAGACGTTCCACTTTTGTGGCTGATAGCATGACCGGGGTTGCCCATGGACCCTTCCGTGCGGGTTCGGGTCGACGGACGGTCCGGTTCAGGGCTGATGCACCGCCAGAACTACCCTCGCACCGTCCCGTGAGGACTCGGACAGACCGACGGTCCGATTCGTGTCGGCTGGCACGGCCAGAACAGCCGCTGCACCTCTCTGTTCGGGTTTCGGTCATGCGATGGGCTGGTTCGGGGCTCTTGGCACGGCCAGAACGACTGCCACACCCCTTTTGTCTGGTCCTGGGATGTTCGATGCGTGCGGCACAGTTCTGGCCGAGTGTCATGGCGGCTCGGGCCAAGTGGCATGGCCAGAACAACAATTCTGAGGGAAAATGGCTGCACCGTGCGGGCGGAACACCACCAGTGTGCCCAGGGCGCTCAGGTCTTGAGGGTCCATCCTCAGGAATAGTCACTTTTTCCACTCTGAGGTTGTCCAGCCTCTTTTGAAAAAAGTGAGCTAGCATAGACACTTGGATCTGTAGGGGACTAATTAAGGTTAAAACCAATTCTAAGGTAGTAGGGGGGGAAGCAATTAGGAGCCATGGCCCCATTTGGGCATGACAGGGGCTGGCTATGGCACAATCTTGGCATGGCATGGACAGGCCATGGCACCGTCTTGGCATGGCAAGGGCAAGCCCCTTTAGCTCGGGTGGGCGGCTCACCCCGCCACGCAGTGTGCTCTTGGGGGCGGCTGTCCGGCCGGCGACGCCGCCGGCCATCACCAGAGTTCCGACCATGTCCGAAGGAGGCTCGGGTAGGCCGGTTTGGCCTGTTTTGCTCATTTTTTTCTGCTTTAAGGTGCTTCGGAGGCTGGTTCCGCCCTGCTGTCCATCGCCGGAGTTCCGGCACCGCCTGGGCATGGCAGGGGGTAGGCCATGGAGTGTACCGAGCAGGACACTTTTGCTCGGGTGGGTGGCCCACCCCACCATACGGTGTTCCCCGAGGGGCGGCGGTTAGGCCGGCGCCGTCGCCGGCCATCGCTGGAGTTCCGGCCATGTCTGGCGAAGCCCCAGGCTAGTTGGTTTGGCCGGTTTTGCTCAATTTTGTCGGCTTTATGGTGCTCGGAAGGATGGTTTGTCCCGTTTTTCTCGTTTTTGTTGGCTTTTAGGTGTGCAGGAGGTCGTTTCGGCCCGTTTTGCTTGTTTTTGTTGTTTTTTACGTGCTCGAGAGGCCGGTTCGGCCCGTTTTGCTTGGCTTTCGATGCACGGGAGGCCGGTTTGACCCCTTTTCTTGGCTATTTATGCAGCGGAGCCTGCGGGGTGGCCTGGGGAGGCCAGACCCCTAGGTCTAGCTAGCTCTCTCGGATTTCCCATGCTCGGTGAAGCTACGTTGCATGTGCACTGAGGTCTCGTTGCGAGTTGCTGCCCGAGCCATCCGCTTGGGCACGGCCGCCACGAGCATTCGGGCCTCGCAGGGCAGCTTCCGTGTTGGCATATGAGTGCTTTCGGTTCAGCATGTCCCAATGGGCCCCCTGCCTTTGTGCAGCTGACCGCTCGCGCTGCTGTCCCATCACTGGTTCGCACCAGCAGCAGCGTCCGTCTTGGTGCGTTGGCCCGTTGCCTGTGCAGCAAACCAAATTCCTTTGGAAGCAATGTCATCGGATTCTCCTGACCGCTCTCCTCCGTATGCTTGATGTAGCTGGGGAGGCACACATGGGGGTCCGCAATAGCCACCAAATGGCGGCCGTACATAGCCATCCGCTCCGATAGGCTTGCCAAGGCTCGTGGGTGCTGTGGATTTGGAGAGGGCTGGTGGTCTGCTGCCCCCCAATCCTCTACTCGGTTGTGATTTAGCTACCTACGAATGAACGATGCCCACCTGCCGACGGCACGTCCTCCCATGCTTGGGAGGGTACCCCGGCAGCGCGGACTTCGTTGAGGGTGTGCTACCTGGTTGATCTGCTAGTAGTCAAATGCTTGTCTCAAAGATTAAGCCATGCATGTGTAAGTATGAACAAATTCAGACTGTGAAACTGCGAATGGCTCATTAAATCAGTTATAGTTTGTTTGATGGTACGTGCTACTCGGATAACCATAGTAATTCTAGAGCTAATACGTGCAAACAAAACCTGACTTTCGGAAGGGATGCATTTATTAAATAAAAGGCCGATGCGGGCTCTGCCTGCTGCTCTGATGATTCATGATAACTCGACAGATTACACGTTCCTCATGCCGGCAACGCATCATTCAAATTTATACCCTATCAACTTCAAATGATAGGATTAGAGTGCTCAAAGCAAGCCTACGCTGTGTATACATTAGCATGGGATATCATCACAGGATTTCGGACCAATTCTGTTGGCCTTCAGGATCAGAGTAACGATTAAGAGGTATAGTCGAAGGCTTTCATATTTCATAGTCAAAGGTGAAATTCTTGGGTTTATGAAAGACGAAAAACTGCGAAAGCATTCTGCCAAGGATGTTTTCATTAATCAAGAATGAAATATGGGGATAGATAATTGCAATTGTTGGTCTTCAACGAGGAATTCCTAGTATACGCGAGTCATCAGTTCACGTTGACTATGTCCTTGCCCTTTGTACACATTGCCCGTCCCTCCTATCGATTGAATGATCCGGTGAAGTGTTTGGATCGTGGCGACGGGGGCGGTTTGCCGCCCGCAACGTCGCAAGAAGTCCACTGAACCTTATCATTTAGAGGAAGGAGAAGTCGTAACAAGGATTCCGTAGGTGAACCCATAGAAAGATCATTGTTGAGGCCCGAACGGACAATCACAAACCCGTCAATGCTCCCATAAGGGCAGAGCGATGGCGACATTCGCCCGCCTAACCCTGCCACCCGGGGGCACCCATGGCCGCCACTGTCCCGCCTCGTTGCTTGATGGGCAGCGGGAACAATACCCGGCGTGGTGGGCGCCAAGGAACATTCACAGTCGGGGAGAGCACCGCAAGCCGGTTCCGGCCTGCGGTGTGATCCTTCCATACAAGTCAAACTTTTATGACTCTCGGCAATGGATATCTTGGCTCTCACATCGATGTTGAATGTAGCGAAATGTGATACTTGGTGTGAAGTGCAGAATCCCGTAAAGCATCAAATCTTTGAATGCAAGTTGTGCCCGAGGCTATCCCGCAGCGGGCACGCCTGCTTGGGCATCATGCCTCGCTTTGCATCGCGCACCCTGAGCCACCCTTCGAGCAGGGGCTGTGGCGGGAGTTGATGCGGAGATTGGCCCCCCATGCCTTGCAGCGCGGCAGTCCAAAGTGCAGGACGCCGGCTGAGAACGGATGCGACGAGTGGTGGACGGACACGTACGGTGCCGGACGATAGCTCCGCCCTCGGCTGCGGCGGTGCATGCAAGGAATCCAGGCCATTGGGTGCGCTCGAACGCGCCACTCGGAACCCGTCCCCAGGTCAGGCGGGGCCACCCGCTGAGCATAACCATATTAATAAGTGGAGGAAAAGAAACTTATGACGATTCCCCTAGTAATGACAAGCATACTGAGAAGATCCTAGCTTGGGAATTGGGTGGCCACGCTGCCCGAATTGTAGTCCGGAGAAGCGTCCTCAGCAACGGACCGTGCCAAAGTCCTCTGGAAAGGGGCGCCAGGGAGGGTGAGAGCCCCGTCCGGCCCGGAACCTGCCGCATCATGAGGCACTATCGGTGAGTCGAGTTGTTTGGGAATGCAGTCCCAATCGATTGGTAAATTCCGTCCAAGGCTAAATAGCAGCGAGAGACCGATAGCGATCAAGTACCGCGAGGGAAGGATGAAAAGGACTTTGAAAAGATAGTCAAAGAGTGCTTGAAATTGGTGGGTGGGAAGCGAATGGGGGCCGACAATGCGTGCTGGCCAGATGCAGAACGGCACATGCGGGGCTGGTCTGCCGCTTGGCTTGGCGCATGGACCGTTGTAGGCTGCGCCGGTGGCCCAGGCTCTGGCGGATGACCCCACCCATGGAAACATTGTCTGTGCGGCAGGGGAAGCAGTGTGCGCCGCCTCGGTGTGCCCCTCGGGGGCACCTGCGCACTCCGAGCACCGGCCTGTGGGCTCCCCATCTGACCCGTCTTGAAACACAGAAGAAGGAGTCTGCCATTTGTGCGAGCCGACAGGCGTGAAAACCTGTAAGGCGAAAGGAAGCTGATGGGCAGGATCCCCTTTGCGGGGTGCACCTCGATCGACCCCGATATTCTGTGAAGGGTTCGAGTGCGAGCATGTCTGTCGGGCCCCGAAAGATGGTGAACTACGCCTGAGTGGGGTGAAGCCAGAGGAAACTCTGGTTGAGGACTACAGCGACACAGACGTGCAAGTCATTCGTCTGACTTGGGTATAGGGGTGAAAGACTAATCGAGCCATCTAGTAGTTGGTTCCCTCCGTAGTTTCCCTCAAGATAGTTGGAGCCCGTGTGTGAGTTCTATCGGGTAAAGCCAATGATTATTGGCATCGGGGGCGCAACGCCCTCGAGCTATTGTCAGACTTTAAATAGGTAGGACGGCGCGGCTGCTTCGATTAGCCGTGCCATGGAATAAAGAGCTCCAAGTGGGCCATTTTTTGTAAGTAGAACTGGTGATGCGGGATGAACCAGAAGCCAGGTTACGGTGCCCAACTGCACGCTAACCTAGAGCCTACAAAAGGTGTTGGACGATTAAGACAATAGGAAGGTGGTCATGGAAGTCTAAATCCGCTAAGGAGTGTGTAACAACTCACCTACCGATTCAACTAGCCCCAAAAATGGATGGCGCTTAAGCGTGCGACCCACACCCGGCGATCGGGGCGATCGTCATGCCCTGATGAGTAGGAGGGCATGGTGGCCACCGCAAAACCCGTGGCGCAAGCCTGGACGGAGCGGCCATCGGTGCAGATCTTGGTGGTAGTAGCAAATATTCAAATGAGAACTTTGAAGGCCGAAGAGGGGAAAGTTCCATGTGAATGGCACTTGCACATGGGTTAGCCGATCCTAAGGGACGGGGGAAGCCCGTCAGACAGCGTGTCACTGTGCGAGCTCCGAAAGGGAATCGGGTTAAAATTCCGAGCCAGATCGTGGTGGCAGACGACAATGTTAGGTAGTCCGGAGACGCCGGCAGGGGCCTCGAAAAGAATTATCTTTTCTGCTTAACAGCCTGCCCACCCTAGAAATAGCTCAGCCTGAGGTAGGGTCCAGCGACTGGAATAGCACCGCATGTCATGCGGTGTCCGGTTCGCCCCTAAAATCTGGAGGACCGAGTGTCAACCATGCCTGGTCGTACTCATAACCTCATCAGATGTCCAAGGTGAACAACCTCTGGCCAATGGAACAATGCAGGCAAGGGAAGTCGGCAAAACAGATCCGTAACTTTGGGAAATGGATTGGCTCTAAGGGCTGGGCATGGGGGTCCCAGCCCCGAACCCATCGGTTGTCGGTGGACTGATCGAGCCGCACCCATGGCGAGAGCAGGTCACCACGTGCCGGCAGGGGGACAGACTGGGAACGGCTCCGCCGCGAGGGAGGGCCTTCCCCGGGCGTCGAACAGCCAACTCAAAACTAGTACGGACAAGGGGAATCTGACTGTTTAATTAAAACAAACCATTGCGATGGTCCCTGCAGATGATAACGCAATGTGATTTCTCCCTAGTGCTCTGAATGTCAAAGTGAAGAAATTCAACCAAGCACGGGTAAATGGCAGGAGTAACTATGACACTCTTAAGGTTGCCAAATGCCTCGTCATCTAATTAGTGACACACATGAATGGATTAACGAGATTCCCATTGTCCCTGTCTACTATCCAGTGAAATCACAGCAAATGGAACGGGCTTGGTAGAATTAGCAGGGAAAGAAGACCCTGTTGAGCTTGACTCTAGTCTATCTTTGTGAAATGACTTGGGAGGTGTAGGATAAGTGGGAGCCGATTCGCTTGGCGAAAGTGAAATACCACTACTTTTAATGTTATTTTACTTATTCCGTGAGATGGAGGTGGGGCCAGCCCCTCATTTTGGCTCCAAGGACAATCTACGCGGGCCGATCCGGGCAGAAGATATTGTCAGGTGGGGAGTTTGGCTTGGGCGACACATCTGTTAAAAGATAACGCAGGGGTCCAAGATGAGCTCAACGAGAACAGAAATCTCATGTGGAACAAAAGGGTAAAAGCTTGTTTGATTCTGATTTCTAGTACAAATACGAACCATGAAAGCGTGGCTTATCGATCCATAAGACCTTTGGAATTTGAAGCTACAGGTGTCAGAAAAGTTACCACAGGGATAAGTTGCTTGTGGCAGCCAAGCATTCATAGTGACGTTGCTTTTTGATCCTTCGATGTCGGCTCTCCCTATCACTGTGAAGCAGAAATCACCAAGTGTTGGATTGTTCACCCACCAATAGGGAACATGAGCTGGGTTTAGACCGTCATGAGACAAGTTAGTTTTACCCTACTGATGACCGTGCTGCGATAGTAATTCAACCTAGTACGAGAGGAACCATTGATTCACACAATTGGCCATCGCGCTTGGTTGAAAAGCCAGTGGCGCGAAGCTACCGTGTGCCGGATTATGACTGAACGCCTCTAAGTCAGAATCCAGGCTAGAGAAGCGGCACCAGCGCCCACCGACTGCCTCCGAACACATAGTAGGGACACTTGTGCCCCCACGGGCACATATTGATGGCCACGGCCCGCACGACAGACATGCTGTCGGGCCCCCTTGGAGCAATATTCAAAACGGTCGGTAGGCTGAATCCTTCACAGACGAGTTAAATACGCAATGGGGCATTGTAAGTGGCAGAGTGGCCTTGCTGCCACGATCCACTGAGATCTAGACCCTCATTGCATAGATTCATCCCTCCCCAGCGCATCCCCTTTGCAGCACGCGGCCCCGAGGGGCTGCACAAAAAACTCGGACGGACCATTTTGAGGTGGCCGAGACTGCCTGCGCACCGTGCCATGCACATTCGGGTGGACGGATGGTTCGGTTCGGGGCGGATGGCCATGCCCACAGATCGTGCCATGCAGGTTCTGGCTGATGGATGGCCCAGTTCGGGGCGGATGGCATGGCCAGGACCGCCTGTGCACCATGCCGTGCGGGCTCGGGTAGACGGACGATCCAGTTTGTGGTGGTCGGGAATGCTCGTTCACTGTGCCATGCACGTTTAGGCGGACGGACGGACCTATTCTGGGCAGCCGGGACAAATCGTGCACCGTGTCTTGTGGGTTCAGGCGGACGTATGGTCCTGTTCGGGGCAATCGAGACTGCCTGCGCACCATGCCTTGCGTGTTTGGGTGGCCCGACGGACTGGCTCGGGGCTGCCAAGACTGCTCGCGCACCGAGCCGTGCAGGTTCAGGCGGATGGAAGGACCTATTTGGGGCGGCCGAGAATGCCTGCGCACCGTGCCGTGCAGATTCGGGCGCACGGACGGACTAGTTCGGGGCGGTTGGGACTGCCTGTGCACCCTGCCGTCACGTTAGGGTGGACGGACGAATCGATTTGGGGCAGATGGTCATGCCTGCGCACCATGCCGTGCAGGTTCGAGCGTACGGATGGTTCGAGGCAGATGGCCATGCCCGCGCACCATGCTGTGAGGGTTCCGGCGAACGGATGACCAGGCTCAGGGTGGATGGCACAGCAGGAACCGCAAGTACATCGCGCCCGAGCGGGTTCGGGCAGACGGACGGTCCGGTTCGGGGCAGTCGGGACAGCCCGCGCACCGTGCCTTGTGGGTTCAAGCGGTCGGATGGACCAGTTCGGGTCGGCCAGGACGGCCTGCGCACTTTGCCGTGCACGTTTGGGCATAAGGACGGTTCGGTATGGGGCAGATGGCCATGCCGCGCACCATGTCGTACTAGTTTCGGGGATGGACGGCCAGGTTCAGGGAGGATGTTATGGCGGGATCGCCTGCCCACCATGCCATGCAGGTTTGGATGGACGGACGGTCCAGTTTGGGGAGACCAGGACTGCCCGCGCACCATGCCTGCGTGTTCAGGAGGACAGATGGACAGGTTTGGGGCTGTCGGGACTGCCCGCGCACATTGCCGTGTGCATTCGGGCGGATGGACAGACATGTTCGGGGTGGTCGGGACTGCTTGCGCACCATGCCATACAGGTTTGGGCAGACAGACGGTCTGGTTCAAGGCTTAGATTGGCCACGCACTGTGCCATGCGGGTTTGGGTGGACGGACCATCTAGTTCGGTGCGGTCGAGACTGCCCGCGCACCGTGCCTTGCGTGTTCGTGCCGCCGGACGGACCAGTTTGGGGCGACCGGGATAGCCCGCACATCGTTCCATGAGCGTTGTGCGTGTTCTAGTGGACGGGCGGCCCAGATCGGGGTGGATGGTATGGCAAGAACCGCCTGCACATCGTGCCATGCGGGTTCGGGCAGACGAACGGTCCGGTTCGGGGAGATCGGAACAGCCCGCGCACCGTGCCTTGTAGGTTTGTGCAGACGGATGGACCAGTTCGAGGCAGTCGGGACTACCTGCGCATCATGCCGTGCGCGTTCGGGTGGATGGACGATTTGGTTTGTGGGGGATGGCCATGCCGTGCATCGTGCCGCGCAGGTTCGGGCATACGGAAAGTTCAGTTTGGGCGATTGGGACTGCTCGTACACCATGCCTTACTTGTTTAGGAGGTTGGACGGACGAGCTCGGGGCGGCTGAGACTGCTCGTGCACCGTGCAATGCGCGTTCGTGCAGACGAACGGTTCGGTTCAGGGTGGATGGCCATCCCCGTGCACTGTGCCGTGCAGGTTCGGGCATATGGACGGGTCGGTTCAAGGCGGATGGCCATGCCCACGCATCATGCTGTGCGGGTTTTGGCAGACGGATGGCCTGGTTCGGGGTTGATGGGACAGCTGGAACCATCCGCACATCATGTCGTGCAAGTTCTGGCGGACAGATAGTCCGGTTCGGGGCTGTCGGGACAGCCCATGCACCGTGCCTTGCGAGTTCAGGCAGTCGGACGGACCGATTCAGGGCGGCCAGGACAGCCCGTGCACCGCTCCGTGTGCATTCGAGCATACGGATGGTTCGGTTTGGGGCGGATAGCCGTGCTCGCGCACTGCATCGTTCGGGTTCCGGTGGATGGATGAACCAGTTAGGGTCGGATGGCACGGCAGGAATCGCCCTCACACCATGCCGTGCAAGTTCGAGTGGACGAATGGTCCAGTTTGGGGCGGCCGGGATAGCCCGCGCACCGTGCCTTGCAGGTTTAGGCGGTCGGACGGACCGATTCGGGGTGGCCGGGATTGCCGACGCACCGTACCGTGCACGTTCGTACGAAAGGACGGTTCGGTTTGCGGTTGATGGTCACGCCCGCGCACCATGCCGTGCAGGTTCGAGCATACGAACGGGTCTGTTCACAGCGGATGGCCATGCTCCCGCACCGTGCTGTGTGGGTTCCGACAGACGGACAGCCCGATTCATGGCGGATGGCATGGCCGGGACCGTCCGCGCACTATGCCATGCGGGTTCGAGCGGACGGACAGTCCGGTTCGAGGCGGTCGGAACTACCAACGCACCGTGCCATGCCCGTTCAGGCAGACGAATGACCTGTTCAGGGTGGTCGGGACTGCCCGTGCACCGTGCCATATGGTTTCGAACGGACAGAAGGTTCGGTTAGGGGTGGTCGGGACTGGGGTAGTCAGAACGGCCAGCACACCGTGCCTTGCATGTTCAGGAGGACGGACTGACCGGTTCGGGGTGGCCGGGCTGCCCCCACACTGTGTCTTGCACGTTAAGGTGGACGAACGAACCTATTTGAGGCGGTCGGGACCACCCATGTACTATGCCGTGCAGGTTCGGGCATGCGGATGGATCAGTTCGGGGCGGCTAGGACAGCCCTTGCAACATGCCTTGTGGGTTTGTGCAAATGGACGGTCCTGTTCGGGGCGGCCGGAACTACCCGCGCTCCATGCCATGCGCATTCGGGCAGATGGCCATGCCCACGCACCGTGCCATGCATGTTCATGCGTACGAATGGTTCAGTTCAGGGTGGATGGCCATGCTCGCGCACCGTGTCGTGCGGGTTTCGATGGATGAACGGTCTGGCTTTGGGCGGATGGCACGGCAGGAACCGCTCACACACCTTGCCGTGCGGATTCGGGAGGTCGGATGGACTGGTTCAGGGCAGTCGGTACTTCCTGTGCACCGTGCCGTGCGCGTTTGGGTGGACGGACGGTTTAGTTCGGGGTGGATGGCCATGCCCGCGCACTGTGCCGTGTAAGTTCACGCAAACGGATGGTTCAGTTCGAGATGGATGGCCATGCCTGCGCACCATGCCGTACGGGTTTCAGTGGATGGACGGCCCAGTTCAGGGAAAATGGCAAGGCCGGGACAGCCCGCGCACCGTGACGTGCGGGTTCGGGACAGGTGGCCATGCCCGTGCATTGAACAGTGGAGTTTCCTGCAGACGGACAACCCAGTTCGGGGCGGATGGCACGGCAGGAACTGCCCACACACCTTGCCGTGTAGGTTCGAGCAGACAGACGGTTCGGTTCGAGCAGACAGACAGGCAGTCGGGATAGCCCGTGCACCGTGCCTTGCAGGTTCAGGCAGTTAGATGGACCAATTCGGAGCAGCCGGAGCGGCCCGCGCACCGTACCGTGCGTGTTTAGGTGAACGGTCGGTTCGGTTCGAGGTGGAAGGTCTTACTCTCACATCGTGCCGTTCAGGTTCCGGTTCGGGGCGGATGGATGGTCCGGTTCGGGGCGGCTGGGACTGCCAGCGCACCGTGCCTTGTGCGTTCAGGCGGATGGTCGGACCTGTTCAGGGCAGTCGGGACCGCCTGCGCACCGTGCCGTGCAGGTTCGGCGTACAGACGAACCGGTTTGGGGCCGGCCGGGACTGCTCGTGTACCGTGCCTTACGGGTTCGTGCGGACAGACGAATCAAATTGGGGAGGCCGGTACTGCCCGTGCACCGTGCCTTGCGGGTTCGGGCGATCGGACGGACTAGTTCGACTCAGTCGGGACTGCCCACACACACAGCACCGTGCGCGTTTGGACGGGCAAACGAGTCGGTTCGGGGTGGATGGCCGTGTGCGCGCACCGTGCCATGCAGGTTCGGGCATACGGATATGTCGGTTCTGGGCGGATGGCAAGTGCAGGTTCTGGCAGACGGACGGTCCGGTTCGGGGCAGATTGCACGGCTGGAACCACCCGAACACCATGCCGTGCAAGTTTGGGCAGACGGACAGTCCATTTCGGGGCGGTCGGGATAGCCTGCGCACTGTTCCTTACGGGTTCAGGCAGTTGGACGGACCAGTTCAGAGCAGTCGGGACTGCCCGTGCACCATGACGTTCCCGTTGGGGCATACGGATGGTTGGGTTCGGGGCGGATGGCCATGCCCGCGCACCGCGTCGTGCTGGTTCCGGGGGATGGACGGCCCGGTTCGGGGCGGATGGCACGGCAAGAACGGCCTGCACACCTTGCGGTGCAGGTTCGGGGGGACGGACGGTCCAGTTCGGAGTGGTTAAGACAGCCCGCGCACCGTGCCTTTCAGGTTTAGGCGGCCGGACAGACCAAATCAGGGCGGCCATACGGCCCACGCACCGTGGCGTGCGAATTCGTGTGAAAGGACGTTTCGTTTCGGGGTGGATGGTCATGCCTGCGCACCGTGCCGTGCAGGTTCGGGCATACGGACGGGTCGGTTCATGGCGGATGGCCATGCCCGTGCACCGTGCCATGCAGGTTCTCAGACGAACGGCCCGGTTCGGGGCGATGGCACAGTCGAGACCACCCGCGCCCATGCCGTGTGGGTTCGAGAGGATGGACGATCTGGCTCAGGGCAGTTGGGACTGGCCGCGCACCGTGCCTTGCGCATTCGGGCGGATGGACGGACAGTTTTGGGTCAGCCGGGACCACTCGCGCACCATGCCGTGCAGGTTCGAGCGTACGAATGAACCAATTCGGGGCGGCTGAGACTGCCCGTGCACTCTGCCTTGTGGTTTCATGCAGACGGACGGATCAAATCAGGTTGGCCGAGACTGCCCACGCACCGTGCCGTGTGCATTTGGGCGAACGGAAGGCTCGGTTCAGGGTGGATGGCCAGGCCCACGCACCATGACGTGGAGGTTCGGGCATACGGACGGTTCGGTTCTAGGCGGATGGCCATGTCTGCGCACCGTGTCGTGAGGGTTCAAGCGGACGGACGACCCGGTTCGTGGAAAATGGCATGGCCGGGACTGCTCGCGCAACGTGCTATGCAGGTTTGGGCGGATGAATGGTCCAGTTCAGGGCAGTCGGGACTACCTGCGCACTGTGCCTTGCGCATTCGGGTCGATGGATGGACCGGTTTAGGGCGGACGGGACGGCCCGCGCATCGTGCTGTGCAGGTTTGGACGTAGGAACGGACCTGTTCGGGGTGTCTGGGACTGCCCGCACACCATGCTGTGCAGGTTCGGATGTACGGATGGTCTGGTTCGGGGCGGCCGGGACTGCCAGCATACAGTGCCATGCAGGTTCGGACGGATGGATGGTCCGGTTCGGGGTGGTCGAGACTCCCCGCGCACAGTGACCTGCGGGTTCGGGCAGACAGATGGTCCGGTTCTTGGCGGCAGGGTCTGCCTGCGCACCGTGCCTTGTGGGATCGTGCAGACAGATGGACAAGTTTTGGGTAGCCGGGACTGCCCGCGCACCATGCCGTGCGTTCCATGCTGGTTCCGGCGGACGAACGGTCCGATTCAGGGCGGTCGGTACAGCTTGCACACCATGCCTTGCGGGTGTGGGTCGCACACTTAAGCGCACAATGAGCCACCCTTCGAGCAAGGGCGGTGGCGGGCGCGAATGCGGGGATTGGACCCCCATGCCATGCAGTGTGGCGGGCAGAAGTGCATGCCCCTGGCTGGGAACGGATGCGGCGAGTGGTGGACTGACACGTACGGCAGCAGATGCTGCCTCTACCCCCACTGCAGCGCTGCATGCAAGGAACCACGCCGTCGGGTGCGCTCGTACGCACCTCTCGGAACTCGACCCCAGATCAGGTGGGGCCACCCGCTGAGCTTAAGCATATCAATAAGCAGAGGAGAAGAAATTTACAAGGATTCCCCTAGTAAAGGTGAGCGAATTGGGAAGAGCCCAGCTTGGGAATTGGGCGGCTGCGCTGCACAAATTGTAGCCTGGAGAAGCGTCCTCCGCGACGAATCGGGCCCAAGTCCTCTGGAAAGGAGTGCCAGAGAGGGTGAGAGCCCCATCCAGCCCGGACCCTGCCGCACCACGGGCACTATCGGCGAGTCGGGTAGGGAATGCAGCCCCAATCGGGCGGTGAAAATGACTTTGAAAATGAGAGTCAAAGAGTGCTTGAAATTGTCAGGGGAGAAGCGGATGGGGGCCGGCGATGCACGTTGGCCGAATGCGGAGTGGCCCATGTGGGGCTGGTCTACCGCTCGGTTCGGCGCGGGGACCATTGCGGGCTATGTCGGCGGCCCGAGCCCAGGCAGAGTGCCGCCGGTGCGGCCGTGGAAGCAATGCGCGCCGCCTCAGCGTGCTCCCTTAGGGGCACTTGCACACTCTTGGCACTGGCCTGCGGTCTCCCCATCTGACCCATCTGGAAACACGGACCAAGGAGTCTGACTTGTGTGCGAGCCGACGGGCGTGAAAATCTGGAAGGCGCAAGGAATCTGATGGGCGAGATCCCCTTTGCGGGGTGCACCTCCGATCGACCCCGATCTTCCATGAAGTGTTCGAGTGGGAGCATGCCTGTCGGGACCCGAAAGATGGTGAACTATGCCTTAGCGGGGTGAAGCCAAAGGAAACTTTGGTGAAGGCCCACAGCGATATTGACGTGCAAATCGTTCGTCTGACTTTGGTATAGGGGCGAAAGACTAATCGAACCATCTAGTAGCTGGTTCCCTCCTAAGTTTCCCTTAGGATAGCTGGAGCCTACGTGCGAGTTCTATCGGGTAAAGCCAATGATTAGTGGCATCGGGGGCGCAACGCCCTCGACCTATTCTCAAACTTTAAATAGGTAGGACGACACGGCTACTTGGATGAGCCGCGCCACAGTGGGCCATTTTTTGAAAGCAAGACTGGCGATGCAGGATGAACCAAAAGCCGGGTTACGGTGCCAAATTGCATGCTAACCTAAAACCCACAAAGGGTGTTTGTTGGTTAAGACAGCTGGACAGTAGTCATGGAAGTCGAAATCCACTAAAGTGTGTGTAACAACTCACCTGCCGAATCAACTAGCCCTTAAAATGGATGGCACTTAAGCACGCGACCCACATCCAGCCATCGGGGCGATCGTCATGCCCCGACGAGTAGAAGGGCGCGGCAACCGCCGCAAAACCTGGGGCGCAAACCTGGGCGAAGTAGCCGTCGGTGCAGATCTTGGTGGTAGTAGCAAATATTCAAATGAGAACTTTGAAGGCGATGAGGGGAAAGGTTCCATGTGAACGACACTTGCACATGGGTTAGTCGATCCTAAGGGACGGGGGAAGCCCGTCAGACAACGTGCAGCCGTGCGAGCTCCGAAAGGGAATCAGGTTAAAATTCCCGAGCCGGGACGTGGCGGCGGACGACAACGTTAGGGAGTCTGGAGACGCCGACGGGGGCCTCAGGAAGAGTTATCTTTTCTGCTTAACAGCCCGTGCACCCTGGAAACGGCTCAGCCGAAGGTAAGGTCCAGCGGCTGGAAGAGCACTGCACGTCGCGCGGTGTCCGGTTCGCCCCCGGCGGACCTTGAAAATCCGGAGGACCGAGTGTTGCCCACGCCCGGTGTACTCATAACCATATCAGGTCTCCAAGGGGAACAGCCTCTAGCCAATGGAACAATGTAGGCAAGGAAAGTCGGCAAAACGGATCCATAACTTCAAGAAAAGGATTGGCTCTGAGGGCTGGGCATGGGGGTCAAAGTGAAGAAATTCAACCAAGCGCGGTAAGCAGCGGGAGTAACTATGACTCTCTTAAGGTAGCCAAATGCCTCGTCATCTAAGTAGTGACGTGCATGAATGGATTAACGAGATTCCCACTGCCCCTGTCGACTATCTAGTGAAACCACAGCAAAGGGAACGGGCTTGGCAGAATTAGCGGGGAAAGAAGATCCTATTGAGCTTGACTCTAGTCCGACATTGTGAAATGACTTGAGAGGTGTGGGTTAAGTGGGAGCCAGCTCACCAAGCGAAAGTGAAATACCACTACTTTTAACGTTATTTTACTTATTCTGTGAGATGGAGGCGGGGTCCAGCCCCTCTTTTTAATTCTAAGGACGCTCTACGCGGGCCGATCCAGGCAGAAGACATTGTCAGATGGGGAGTTTGGCTAGGGTGGCACATCTATTAAAAGATAACAAAGATGTCTAAAGATGAGCTCAACGAGAACAGAAATCTCATGTGGAACAAAAGGGCAAAATCTCGTGCGGACGGTCCGGTTCGGGGCGGATGACATGGACTGGGCCTTGCGGGTTCGACCAGGCGAACAGACAGGTTCGGGGTGGATCACATGGCCGGGGCGGCCGGCGCACCTTGTCGTGCAGGATCTTGCAGATGGATGGTCCGATTCTGGACAGTCGGGACTGCCCGCGCACGGTGCCTTGCGCATTTGGGTGCGCGGTCAGTCCGGTTTGGGGCGGATGGCACCGCCCGCGCACCGTGCCATGCGGGTTCGACTGTACGCATGGTCCGGTTCGGGGCGAATGGCGTGGACAAGGCTGCCTGCGCACAGTGCCGAGTGGGTTTAGCTATACCGACAGCCTGGTTCGGGGCGGATGCATGGCCGGTACTGCCTGCTCACCATGTTGTGCTGTATGTGCGGACCGACGGTATGGTTCGGGCCGGATGGTATGGCCAAGACTGCCCGCGTACCGTGCTGTACCGGTTTGGACAGACGAGTGGCCTGGTTTGGGGCGGACGGGACTGTCGTGCTCCGTGCCATGGGGGTTCGAGCTGACGGACGGTCCGGTTCGGGGCGGATGGCACGGCCAGGGTGGCCCACGCACCATGCCGTGTGCGTTCAGGAGGACGGACAGTCTGCTTTTGGGGAGGATGGCATGGCCAAGGCTGCCCGCACGCCATGCCTTGCAGGGTCAAGCAGGCGGACGGTCCGGTTCGGGGCTAATGGCACTGCCCAGACTGCCTGCGCACCGTGCCGTGTGAGTTCAGGCGGACTAATGGTCGGGTTCCAAGTGGATGGCACGGACTGGCAAATTAACCGACGGTCTAGTTCGTGGCAGCTAGCATGGCCGGAACAGCCCCTGCATCGCTCTGTGCAGCTTTCAGTTGTGCAACGGGCTGGTTCAGGGCTCTTGGCACAGCCAAAACGGCAGCCACACCCCCTGGCCAGACTCTTATGCGGTTCGGTGAGGGCGGCCCGGTTCTGGCTGAGTGCCATGGCTTCTCGGGCCGAGTGGCATGTCCAGAACAGCAATTCTAAGTGAAAGTGGCCGCACCATGCAGGCAGAACACCCTCGTGCCCCAAGGGTGCTCAGGTCTTGAGGGTCCATCCTCTGGAATAGCCACTTTTTCCACACTGAGGTTGTCCAGCCTCTTTTGAAAAAAGTGAGCTGCAGAGACACATGGGTCAGCAGAGGACTAATTAAGGTTAAAACCTGTTCTAAGGTAGTAGGGGCAAGCAAACTGGAGCCATGGCACCGTCTAGGCATGGCAAAAGCAGGCCATGGTACCGTCTAGGCATGGCATGGGCAGGCTATGGCACCATCTGGGCATGGTAGGGGCAGGTGCCTTTAGCTCCGATGGGCGGCCCACCCTGCCACATGGTGTGCCCCGGAGGGCGGCTGTCCGGCTGGCAACACTGCAGGCCATCATCGAAGTCCTAGCCATAACCGGTGGAGGCCCGGGCAGGCCGGTTTGGCCGGTTTTGCTCATTTTTGTGGCTTTAAGGTGCTCCGAAGGACGGTTTCACCCCGCAGGCTGTCGCCGGAGTTCCGACACCGCCTGGGCATGGCAGGGGCTGGCCATGGAGTGTGCGGAGTAGGACCCTTTGGCTCGGGTGGGCGGCCCACCCCGCCACGCAGTGTGCCCTGAGGGGCAGCTGTCCGGCTGGCGCCACAGCTGACGATCGCCAGAGTTCTAGCCATGTCCGGCGGAGACCCGGGCAGGTCGTTTTGCCCATTTTGCTCGTTTTTGTTGGCCTTATGTTGCCCAGGAGGCTGGTTCCGTCCCGCCAGCTGTCGCTAGAGTTTCGGCCATGTCCGGTGAGGCCCGTGCAGGCCGGTTTGGCACGTTTTGCTTGATTTTGTTGGCTTTATGGTTCTTGGGAGGCTGGTTTGGCCCGTTTTCTGGTTTTCGTTGGCTTTTAGGTGCTCGGGTGACCATTTCGACCTATTTTGCTCATTATTGTTGGTTTTTACGTGCTCGGGAGGCCGGTTCGGCTCGTTTTGCTTGCCTTTCGGTGCTCGGGAGGCCGATTTGGCCCTTTTTTCTTGGCGATTTTCACAGCGAAGCCGAAAGCGTGGCCTAGGGAGACTAGATCCTAGGTCTAGGTTGCTCTCTTGGATTTCCCGTGCTTGTCAGAGCTACGTTGCATCGCACCGATGTCCCGTTGCGAGTTGCTGCCCGAGCCATCCGCTTGGGCATGGCCGCCACGAGCATTCAGGCCTCGCAGGGCAGCTTCCGTGTCGGCATGTGAGTGGTTTGGTTCAGCATGTTTCGGTGGGCTCCCTGCCTCTGAGCAGCCGACCGCTGACGCTGCTGTCCCTTCACTAGTTCGCACCAGTGGCAGTGTCCGCCTCGGTGCATTGCCCCATTGCCTATGCAGCAAACCGGATTCCTTTGGAAACCATTGTCGTCGGATTCTCCTGACCACTCTCCTCCGTACACTTGATGTGGTGGGGAAGGCACACATGGGGGTCCGCGATAGCCACCGAATGATGGTCGTCGCTCCGATAGGCTGTCGACAACTTGCCAGGGCTTGAGGGTGTTGTGTATTTGAAGAGGGCTGGGGGTCTGCTACCCCCCGTTCCTCTACTTGGTTGCGATTCGGCTACCTACGAATGAACGACGCCTTGCCTGCCGACGGCCCGTCCTCCTGAGCTCGAGAGGGCACCCCGGTAGCGTGAATGTCGCCGAGGGGATGCGACCTGGTTGATCCTGCCAGTTGTCATATGCTTGTCTCAAAGATTAAGCCATGCATGTGTCAGTATGAAAAAATTTAGACTGTGAAACTGCGAATGGCTCATTAAATAAGTTATAGCTTGTTTGTTGGTACATGCTACTCGGATAACCATAGTAATTCTAGAGCTAATATGTGCAACAAAACCCGACTTTCGGAAGGGATGCATTTATTAGATAGAAGGCTGATGCGGGATCTGCCCTACTCTGATGATTAATGATAACTCGACGGATCCCACGGCCCTCGTGCCAGCGATGCATCATTCAAATTTCTGCCCTATCAACTTTCAATGGTAGGATAGAGGCCTACCATGGTGGTGATGGGTGACTGAGAATTAGGGTTTGATTCTAGAGAGGGAGCCTAAGAAATGGCTACCACATCCATGGAAGGCAGCAGGCGCGCAAATTACCCAATCCAGATACGGGGAGGTAGCGACAATAAATAACAATACCGAGCTCTTATGAGTCTGGTAATTGGAATGAGTACAATCTAAATCCCTTAACGAGGATCCATTGGAGGGCAAGTTTGGTGCCAGCAGCCGCAGTAATTCCAGCTCCAATAGCGTATATTTAAGTTGTAGCAATTAAAAAGTCGTAGTTGGACCTTGGACTGGGCCGGCCAATCCTCCTTCCCGTGTGCACCGGCCATGTCCGGCGAAAGCCCAAGCAGGTTAGTTTGGCCCATTTTGCTCGTTTTGTCGGCCTTAAGGTTCCTGGGAGACGGGTTCCGCCCCGCCGGCCGTCGCAAGAGTTCTGGCCATGTCCGTCGGAGGCCAAGGCAAGAGGGTTTGGCTCATTTTGCTCGATTTTGTCGGCTTTATGGTGTTCGAGAGGCTGGTTTGGGCCGTTTTTCTCGTTTTTCTTGGCTTTTGGGTGCTCGGTAGGCCGTTTCGGGCTGTTGTGCCTGTTTTTGTTTTCATGTGCTTGGGAGGCCGGTTCAACCCGTTTTGCTTGGCTTTCGGTGCTCGGGAGGCTAGTTTGGCCCCTTTTTCTTGACTATTTTCGCAGCAGAGCCTGCGGGGTGGCCTGGGGAGGGCAGACCCCGGGTCTAGGTTGCTCTCTCAGATTTCCTATCCTCGGCGGCGCTATGTTGCATGCACACCGATGTCCCGTTGTGAGTTGCTGCCCGAGCCATCCGCTTAGGCATGGTCGCCATGAGCATTCGGGCCTCGCAGGGTAGCCTCAGGGTCGGCATGTGAGTGGTTTCGGTTTAGCATGTCCCGACGAGCCCCCTGCCTCTGCGCAGCCAACTGCTGGTGCTGCTGTCCCTTCATTGGATCGCACCAGCGGCAGCGTCCGCCTTGGTGCATTGCCCCGTTGCTTGTGCAGCAAACCAAATTCCTCTGGAAACCAATGTCGTCGAATTCTCCTGCCTGCTCTCCTCCATACACGTGATGCGGCGGGGGAGGCACACATGGGGGTCCATGACAGCCATCGAACGACAGCCATACACAGTCGTCCTCTACGATAGGCTGTCGAGGACTTGCCAGAGCTCGCGGGTGCTGTGGATTTGAAGAGGGCTGGGGGTCTGCTGCCCCCCGCTCCTCTACTCGGTTGTGATTCAACTACCTACGAATGAACGATGCCCCGCCTGCCGACAGCCCATCCTCCTGTGCTCGGGAGGGCACCCTGATAGCGTGGACATCGTCGAGGGTGTGCTACCTGGTTGATCCGGCCAGTAGTCATATGCTTGTCTCAAAGATTAAGCCATGCATGTGTAAGTACGAACAACTGTGAAAATGCAAATGGCTCATTAAATCAGTTATAGTTTTTTTGATGGTAAGTGCTACTCGGATAACCATAGTAATTCTAGAGCTAATATGTGAAACAAAACCCAACTTCCGGAAGGGATGCATTTATTAGATAGAAGGCCGATGCGGGCTCTGCCTGCTGCTATGATGATTCAAGAAAACTCGACGGATCGCACGGCCCTCGTGCCGGCGACACATCATTCAAATTTTTGCCCTATCAACTTTCAATGGTAGGATAGAGGCCTACCATGGTGGTGACGGGTGATGGAGAATTAGGGTTCGATTCACGAGAGGGAGCCAGAGAAATGGCTACCACATCCAAGGAAGGTAGCAGGCGTGCAAATTACCCATTCCTGACACGGGGAGGTAGTGACAATGAATAACAATACCGGGCTCATACGAGTCTGGAAATTGGAATGAGTACAATCTAAATCCCTTAGCGAGGATCCATTGGAGGGCAAGTCTGGTGCTAGCAGCGGCTGTAATTCTAGCTCCAATAGCATATATTTAAGTTGTTGCAATTAAAAAGCTCGTAGTTGGACCTTGGGCTGGGCCGGCCAAGATGTGCACTGGCCGTCCCGTCCCTTCTGCCGACGATGTGTTCCTTACCTTAACTAGCCGGGTCGTGCTTCCGGCGCCATTACTTTGAAGAAATTAGAGTACTCAAAGCAAGCCTACACTATGTATACATTAACATGGGATAACATCATAGGATTTCGGTCCTACTCTGTTGGCCTTCGGGATTGGAGTAATGATTAAGAGGGACAGTTGGGGGCATTCGTATTTCATAGTCAGAGGTGAAATTCTTGGATTTATGAAAGACGAACTACTGTGAAACCATTTGCCAAGGATGTTTTCATTAATCTAGAACAAAAGTTGGGGGCTCGAAGACGATCAGATACCATCCTAGTCTCAACTATAAACGATGCCGACCAAGGATCGACAGATGTTGCTTTTAGGACTCTGCCGACACTTGATGTGAAATCAATGTTTTTGGGTTCCAGGGGGAGTATGGTTGTAAGGCTGAAACTTAAAGGAATTGATGGAAGGAGCCTACGGCTTAATCTGCCTCAACACGGGAAACTTACTAGGTCTAGACATAGTAAGGATTGTCAGACTGAGAGCTCTTTCTTGACTCTATGGGTGGTGGTGCATGGCCATTCTTAGTTGGTGGAGCAATTTGTCTGGTTAATTCCGTTAACGAACGAGACCTCAGCCTGCCAACTAGCTACGTAGAGGCATCCTCCATGGCCAGCTTCTTAGAGGGACTATGGCCACTTAGGCCACGGAAGTTTGAGGCAATAATAGGTCTATGATGCCCTTAGCTGTTCTGGGTCGCATGCACGCTACACTGATGTATTCAACGAGTCTATAGCCTTGGCCAACAAGCCCGGGTAATCTTCGAAAATTTCATCGTGATGGGGATAGATCATTGCAATTGTTGGTCTTCAATGAGGAATTCCTAGTAAGCGCGAGTCATCAACTCGTGTTGCCTATGTCCCTACCCTTTGTACACACTGCCCGTTGCTCCTACTGATTGAAAGGTCCGGTGAAGTGTTCGGATCGCGACGACGGGGGCGGTTCGCCACCTACGATGCCGCGAGAAGTCCACTGAACCTTATCATTTAGAGGAAGGAGAAGTCGTAACAAGGTTTCCGTAGGTTAACCTGTGGAAGGAACATTGTTGAGGCCTGAACGTACAATCGCGAACCCGTCAATGCTCTCGCAGGGGCGGAGGGATGGCGGCAATCGCCCGCCTGACCCCACCACCCCGGGGCACCCATGGCCGCCCCCGTCCTGCCTCATTGCAGGACGGGCAGTAGGAACAATACCCCCTGCAGTGGGTGCCAAGGAAAATTCACAGTCAGGGAGAGCGCTGCAAGCCGGTTCTGGCGTGTGGTGCGATCCTTCCATACAGTCAAACTTTTACGACTCTTGGCAACAAATATCTTGGCTCTCGCATCAATGAAGAATGTAGCGAAATGTGATACTTGATGTGAATTACAGAATCCCATTAACCATCGAGTCTTTGAACACAAGTTGCACCTAAGGCTATCCAGCCGAAAGCACACCTGCTGGGCGTCATGCCTCGCGTCGCTCCCCGCACCTTTATCCACCCTTCAAGCAAGGGCAGTGGTGAGCGTGGATGTAGAGATTGGCTCCCCATGCCTTGCGGCGCAGTGGGTCGAAGTGTAGGCTGTCGGCCGGGAATGGGTGCTGCGAGTGGTGGACGGACATGTACGGTGCCGGACACTGCCTCCGCCCCTAGCTGCAGTGGTGCATGCAAGGACCCCACGCCATCGGGTGCGCTCGTATGCGCCCCTCGGAACCCGACCCCAGGTCAGGCGGGGCCACCCACTGAGTTTAAGCATATCAACAAGTGGAGTTGAAGAAACTTACGAGGATTCCACTAGTAACGGTGAGCAAACTGGTAAGAGCCCTGCTTAGGAATCGGGTGACTGTGCTACCCGAATTGTAGTATGGAGAAGCTTCCTCAGTGACAGATCGCGTCCAAGTCCTCTTGAAATGGGTGCCAGGGAGGGCGAGAGCCCCATCAGCCTGGAGGCGCTATCGATGAGTCCGATTTTTTGGAAATGCAGCCCCAATTGGTTGGTAAATTCCATCCAAGGCTAAATAGCGGTGATAGACCGATAGCGAACAAGTACCGCGAGGGAAATGGAAGAGAGCCAAAGAGTGCTTGAAATTGTCAGGAGGGAAATGGATGGGGGCCAGCGATGCGTGCCGGCTGGATGTGGAATAGCCCATGCAGGGTTGGTTTGCCACTCGGCTTGGCGCGCGAACCGTTGCAGGCTGTGCGGGCGGCCCAAGCCCAGGCGGACGACCCCACTTGCAGAAATGCTACCAGCGCGGCTGGGGAAGCAGCACGCGTCACCTCAGCGTGCCCCCAAGGGGGCACCTACGTGCTCCTGGCACCGACCTGCGGGTTCCCCATCCGACCTGTCTTGAAACACAGTCCAAGGAGTCTGACATGCGTGCTAGCCGATGGGCATGAAATCTCGGAAGGTGCAAGGAAGCTGATGGGTGGGATCCCATTTGCCTAGTGCACCACCGACCGACCCTGATCTTCTGTGAGGGGTTCAAGTGGGAGCGTGCCTACCGGAACTCAAAAGATGGTGAACTATGCCTGAGCAGGGTAAAGCGAGAGGAAACTCTGGTGGAGGCTTGCAGCGATACTGACGTGCAAATCATTCGTCTGACTTAGGTATAGGGGCGAATGACTAATCGAATCATCTAGTAACTGGTTCCCTCCAAAGTTTCCCACGGGATTGCTAGAGCCCGTGTGCGAGTTCTATCGGGTAAAGCCAATGATTAGAGGCATCGGGGGCGCAACGCCCTCGACCTATTCTCAAACTTTCAATCTGTAGGATGGCGCCACTGCTTCGATGAGCCGTGCCACGGAATCGAGAGCTCCAAGTGGGCCATTTTTGGTCAGCAGAACTGGTGATGCGGGGTGAATCGGAAGCCGAGCTATAGTGCCCAACTGTACGCTAACCTAGAACCCACAAAGGGTGTTGGTCGATTAAGATAGCAAGACAGTGGTCATGGAAGTCGAAATCCGCTAAGGAGTGTGTAACAACTCACCTACCAAATCAACTAGCCCCGAAAATGGATGGCGCTTAAGTGCACAACCCACACCCGGCCATCAGGGCAATCATCATGCCCCGATGAGTAGGAGGGCGCGGTAGCCGCCGCAAAACCTGGGGCGTGAGCCCAGGCGGAGCGGCCCTCGATGCGGATCTTGGTGGTAGTAGCAAATAATCAAATAAGAACTTTGAAGGCCGAAGAGGGTAAAGTTTCCATGTGAACGGCATTTGCACATGGGTTAGCCGATCCTAAGGGACGTGGGAAGCCTGTCAGATAGCGCTTCGCCGCACGAGCTCCGAAAGAGAATCAAGTTAAAATTCCCAAGCCGGAACATGGCGGCGGATGGCAACGTTAGTGAGTCCAGAGATGTCGGCGGGGGCCTCGGGAAGAGGTATCTTTTCTGCTTAACAACCCGCCCACCCTAGAAATAGCTCAGCCGGAGGTAGGGTCCAGCAGCTGGAAGGACACCGCACGTCACGCAGTCTACGGTGCACCCTGGCGACCCTTGAAAATTCGGAGGACCGAGTGCCGTCCACGCCCGATCGTACTCATAACCGCATCAGGTCTCCAAGATGAATAGCCTCTGGCCAATGGAACAATGTAATAAAGGGAAGTCGGCAAAACGAGTTCGTAACTTCGGAAAAAGGATTGGCTCTGAGGGATGGGCACGGGGGTCCCAGCCCCAAACCCGTCGGCTGTCGGCAAACTGCTCGAGCTGCACTCGTGATGAGAGCGGGTTACCATGTGCTGGCCGGGGGACGGACTGGGAACGACTCCCCCACGAGGGAGGGCCTTCCCTGGGCGTCGAATAGCCAACTCAAAAATGGTACAGAAAAGGGGAATTTGACTGTTTAATTAAAACACAGCATTGCGATGGTCCCTGCGGATGATAATGCAATGTGATTTCTGTCCAGAGCTCTGAATGTCAAAGTGAAGAAATTCAACCAAGCGCGGGTAAACGGCGGGAGTAACTATAACTCTCTAAAGGTAGCCAAATGCCTCGTCATCTAATTAGCGATGCACATGAATGGATTAATGAGATTCCCACTGTCCCTATCTACTATCCAGCAAAACCTCAGCCAAGGGAACAGGCTTTGCAGAATCAGCGGGGAAAGAAGACCCTTTCTCGTCCGACTTTGTGAAATGACTTGAGGGGTGTAGGATAAGTGGGAGCCGGTTATCCCGGCGAAAGTCAAAACCACTACTTTTAAGTTATTTTACTTATTCCATGAGACAGAGGCGGGGCCTAGCCCCTCTTTTGGCTCCATGGACGCTCTACGCGGGCCGATCCGGGCGGAAGACATTTTCAGGTGGGGAGTTTGGCTGGGGCGGCACATCTGTTAAAAGATAATGCAGGTGTCCTAAGATGAGCCAATGAGAACTAAAATCTCATGTGGAACAAAAGGGTAAAAGCTCGTTTGATTCTGATTTCTAGTATGAATATGAACCGTGAAAGCGTGGCCTATTGATCATTTAGACCTTCAGAATTTGAAGCTAGAGGTGTTAGAAATGTTACCATAGGGATAACTGGCTTCTTGCAGCCAAGTGTTCATAGTGACGTTGCTTTTTGATCTTCGATGTCAGTTCTTCCTATCATTGTGAAGCAGAATTCACTAATTGTTGGATTGTTCACCCACCAATAGGGAACGTGAGCTGGGTTTAGACCATCATGAGACAGGTTAATTTTACCCTACTGATGGCCACGCCGCGATAGTAATTCAACCTAGTACAAGAGGAACTGTTGATTCATACAATTAGTCATCGTGCTTGGTTTAATGGCCAGTGGTGCGAAGCTACCGTGTGCCGGACTATGACTGAATGCATCTAAGTCAGAATCCAGGCTAGAGAAGCGGTGCCAGCGCCTGCCGACGGCCTCCTGACCCATAGTAGGGGCACTTGCACCCCACGAGCACATGTCGAAGGCCACAGCCCGCACGACAGACACGCTGTCGGGCCCCTTTGGAGCAAAATTCCAAATGGTCAACGGGCTGAATCCTTTGCAGATGACTTAAATATGCGACTAGGCATTTTAAGGGGCAGAGTGGCCTTGCTACTATGATCCACTGAGATCCAGCCCCTCGTCGCACAGATTCGTTCCTCCCCCAGCGCAGCCCGTCTACAGCCCGCAGGCCCCAAGGGATTGTACAAAAAACTCGAACGGATTTTATTTCACTTCGGGGACTTGGGCGGCGTGCTCGCATCCTGCCCAGCCAGAGCATAGGGCTGTTTAGGGCCACTGCATTGCTCACATTCACCGTCCCACCTGCTCGCAGAGGGGGTTCTATGGCAGGTCGAGTTCGGGCAACCTGGCATGGCCGGAACAGCTCGCGCACTGTACGGTATAGGTTTCAGTCCAGCGACAAAGGGTTTCGCGGTGTCTGGCATGGCAAGGACATCCCGAACACCCCGAAAGGCCAAGCCCCAATGGGATGCAAAAAAAAACTCGGACGGATTCTGTTTCGCTCTCCCACACCGTGCAGTGCGAGCTCAGGAGAACGGACGGTCCGGTTCTGGGGCAGAGGGGACTGCCTACTCAACGTGTCGTGCGGGTTATGGCTGATGGATGGTCTGGTTCGGGCAGTCAGACGGACCGGTTCGGATAGGCTGTGACTGCCCGTGCACCGTGCCTTGCACATTCGGGTGGATAGATGGTTCGATTCAGGGCGAATGGCCATTCCCGCACACCGTACCATTCAGGTTCGGGCATATGGACGTTCGGTTTGGGGCCAGTGGCCATGCCCGTGCACCGTGCCAGATGGGTTGCGGCGGATGGATGGCCCGGTTCAGGGCGGATGGCATGGCCGGGACTGCCTGCGCACCATGCTTTTTGGGTTTGGGCAGACGGACGGTCCGGTTCGAGGGGTCAGAACTACCGGCGCATCATTCCGTGCGCATTCGGGTGGATGGACGGTCCGGTTCGGGGCAGTCGGGACTGGGGCGATCAGGACGGCCCGCACACCGTCCCTTGCATGTTCGGGAGGATGGACGGACAAGTTCGGGGTGGCCGGGACTACTCGTGCACTGTGGCGTGCGAATTCGGGCAGACGGAAGGACCTGTTCAGGGTGGTTGGGACTGCCCACGCACCGTGCCGTGCAGGTTCGGGCATACGGACGGACCGGTTCGGGGCTGCCGGGATGGCCCACGCACCGTGCCTTGCATGTTCGTGCCGACGGACAGACTGGTTCAAGGCGGCCGGAACTACCCTCGCTCCGTGCCGTGCGCATTCGGGCAGACGGATGGTTCGGTTCTGGGAGGATGGTCATGCCCACGCACCGTGCCATGCAGGTTTGGGCTTATGGACAGTTCGGTTCGGGGCATACGGCCATGCCCGCGCACCGTGTCGTGCGGGTTTCGGCTGAAGGATGGCCCGATTCGGGGCAAACGGCACGGCAGGAATTGCCCGCACACCATGCCGTGTGGTTTCGGGCAGTCGAATTGACCTGTTTGGGTGGTCAGGACTGCCCAAGCACCATGCCGTGCGCATTCGGGCGGACGGACGATTTGGTTCAGGGTGTATGGCCATGCCCGCACACCGTGCCATGCAAGCTTGGGAATACGGATGGTTCAGTTCAGAGTGGATGGCCATGCCCGCACACCATGCTGTGTGGGTTCCGACGGACGGACAGCCCTGTTAAGGACGGATGGCCATGCCCGCGCGCCGTTCCGTGCGGGTTCGGTCGGTCAGACAGTCTGGTTCGGGGCGGATGGCCATGCCCGCGCATCGGACAGTGGAGTTTCTTGTAGATGGACGCCCTAGTTCGGGGTAGATGGCACGGCAGGAACCGCCCGCACACCGTGCCGTGTAGGTTTGGGCATCGGGACAGCCCGCGCTTCATGCCTTGTAGGTTCAGGTAGTCAGACGGATGGGTTCGGGGCGGCTAGGACTGCCCACGCACCATGTCGTGCGCGTTCAGGCGAACGGACGGTTCTGTTCGGGGTGGATGGTCATGCCCGCGACGGACTCTTTAGTTCGGGGTGGATGTCCATGCCCGAGCACCGTGCCGTGCCGGTTTCAGTGGACGGGCGGCCCAGTTTATGGCGGATAGCATGGCCAGGACTGCCCGTGCACTGTGCTGTGCGGGTTCGGGCGGACGGATGGTCCAGTTTGGGGTAGCCGGGACTACCCGCGCACCGTGCCTTGCATGTTCGGGCGAACGAACGGACCTGTTCAGGGCGGTCGGGACCGCCTGCGCACCGTGCCGTGAAGATTCGGGCATACGGTCGAACCGGTTCAGGGTGGCCAGGACTACCCGCGCACCGTGCCTTGCGGGTTCGTGTAGACAGGAAGATCGAATTGGGGAACGCGCACCGTGCCATGCAAGTTCCGGCAGACGAACAATCCAGTTCGGGGCGGATGGCCTAGCGAGAACTGCCCGCACACCGTGTCGTGCAAGTTCGAGCGGACAGATTGTCCGGTTCGGGGCGATTGGGACAGCCCGCGCACCGTGCCTTGCGGGTTCAAGTAGTCGTACGGACTGGTTCCGGGTGGCCGGGATTGCCCGCGCATCGTGCCATGAGTGTTCGTGCAAACAGACGATTCGATTCAGGGTGGATGGTCATGCCCGCGCACCATGCCGCGCAGGCTTGGGCATACGGATGGTTCGGTTCGGGGCGGTTGGCTATGCCCACGCACCGGGCCATGCGGGTTCCGGCAGGCGAACGCCCCGGTTCGGAGCAGATGGCACCGTCGGGACTGCCCGCGCACCGTGTCGTGCGGGTTCGGGCGGACGAATGGTCCGGTTCGTGGCGGCCGGGACTGCCCGCGCACGGTGCCTTGCGCGTTCAGGCAGACGGGCGGACCTGTTCGGGGTGGCCGGGACCGCCCACGCACCGTGCCGTGCAGGTTCCGGCGTACTGGTGAACCGGTTCGGAGAGGCTAGGATTGCATGCGCACCGTGCCTTGTGGGTTTATGCAGGTGGACGAATCAGATAGGGGCAGCCGGGACTAACCACGCACCGTGCCTTCTGGTTTCGAGCGGTCGGACGGACCGGTTCGGGCCGGAACTGCCCGCTTACTGTGCCGTGCGCGTTCGGGCAGACGAATGGTTCGGTTCAGGGTGGATGGCCATGCCCGCGCACTATGCCATGTAGGCTCGGGCATACGAACGGTTCAGTTCGTGGCGGATGGCCATGCCCGCGAAACGTGCCATGCGGGTTCTGGCGGACGGACGGCCCGGTTCGGGGCGCATGGCACGGCTGGAACCGCCCACACACCATATCGTGTAGGTTTGGGTAAACCGGGCGGTCGGGAGAGCCAGCGCACCGTGCCTTATGGGTTCAGGCGGTCAGACGGACAAGTTCGGCGCGGCCGGGACTGCCTGCGCACCGTGCCGTGGGCATTCGGGCGGACAGACGTGCGGTTCGAGATGGATGGCCATGCCCGCCACCGTGTTGTGCAAGTTCGGGCCTAGAACGGTTCGGTTTGGGGCGAATGGCATGCCCATGCACAATGCCATGCGAGTTCCAGCGAACGGATGGCCCGGTTTGGGGCGGATGGATGGCAGGAGCCGCCCGCACACCATGCCGTGCATGTTCGAGTGGACGGACGGACAGTTTTGGGGCGATCAGAACAGCCCGTGGACCTTACCTTGCAGGTCAGGCGGTTGGACGAACTGATTTGGGGCGACCGGGTCTGCCCACACAACATGTCGTGCGCATTCTGGCGAACGGACGGTTCGGTTCGGGGTGGATGGTCATGCCCGCGCACCGTGCCGTGCAGGCTCGTGCATAGAGACGGTTCGATTCGGGGCGGATGGCCATGCCTGCGCACCGTACTGTGCGGGTTCTGGCAGACGGACAGCCCGGTTCAGGGCTGATAGCACGGCCTGGACCGCCTGTGCACCGTGCCATGCGGGTTAGGGCAAACGGACGGTCCAGTTCGGGGCAGCCGAGACTGCCCGCGCACCGTGCCTTGCGCATTCGGGCGGACTCATGGACCTATTCGGGACGTCCAAGACTGCCCACGCACCATGCTGTGCAAGTTCGGACGTATGGATGGTCTGATTCGGGACGGCCAGAACTGCCAGTGCACAGTGCCGTGTCGGCTCAGGCGGACGGACGGTCTGGTTCGGGGCGGTTGGGACTGCCCGTGTAGAGTGAGTTGCGGATTCGGGCAGACAGATGGTTCGGTTCTGGGCAGCAGGGACTGCACGTGTACCGTGCCTTGTGGGTTCATGCAGAAGGACGGTCCAGTTCGGCGCGGCCGGGGCTGCCCGCGCACTGTGCCATGCGTACCGTGCTGGTTTCGACGGACGAATGGCTTGGTTCAGGGCACTCGGGACAGCCCGCACACTGTGTCTTGCAGGTGTGTGTCGCGCGCTTAAGCGCACCGTGGGCCACTGTTCGAGCAGGGGCTGTGGCGGGCACGGATGCGGAGATTGGTCCCCCATGCCTTGCAGTTCGGTGGGCCGAAGTGCATGCCACCGGCCGGGAACGGATGCGGCGTGTGGTGGATGGACACGTATGGCACCAGATGCTACCTCTGCCCTAGGCTGTAGTGCTGCATAAAGGAACCCACGCCATCAGGTGCACTCGCATCCGCTGAGCTTAAGCATATCAATAAGTAGAGGAGAAGAAACTTACAAGGATTCCCCTAGTAACGGTGAGCGAAATGGGAAGAGCCCAGCTTGGGAATCGGGCGGCCGCGCTGCCCGAATTGTAGTCTGGAGAAGCGTCCTTAGCGACGAACCGGGCCCATGTCCTTTGGAAAGGGGCGCCAGGGAGGGTGAGAGTTCCGTCCGGCCCGGACCCTGCCGCACCACGAGGCACTATTGGCGAGTCGGGTTATTTGGGAATGCTGCCCCAATCGGGCAGTAAATTTTGTCCAAGGCTAAATAGCGGTGAGAGATCGATAGAGAACAAGTACCACGAGTGAAAGATGAAAATGGCTTTGAAAAGAGAGTCAAAGAGTGTTTGAAATTGTCGGGCGGGAAGCGGATGGGGGCCGGCTATGTGCGTCGGCCGGATGCGGAATGGCCCATGCAGGCTGGTCTGCCACTCAGTTTGGCACGCAGATCGTTGCGGACTGCGCCAGCGGCCCAAGCCTAGGCGGATGACCCCGCCTGCAGAAATGCTACTGGCGCGGCCGGGGAAGTAGCGTGGACCGCCTTGGCGTGCCCCCTCAGGGGCACCTGTGCACTCCTGGCACTGGCCTGCCGGCTCCCCATCCTACCCGTCTTGAAACACGACCAAGGAGTCTAACATGCGTGCGAGCCGACGGGCGTGAAAACCCGGAAGGCGCAAAGAAGCTGATGGGCGAAGGAAGCTTATGGTCAGGATCCCCATTACGGGCTGCACCGCCGACCGACCCCAATCTTTCGTGAAGGGTTCGAGCGGGAGCATGCCTGCTGAGACCTGAAAGATGGTGAACTATGCCTTATTGGGGTGAAGCCAGAGGAAACTCTGGTGGAGGCCCGCAGTGATGTTGACATGCAAATTGTTCGTCTGACTTGGGTATATGGGCGAAAGACTAATCAAACCATCTAGTAGCTGGTTCCCTACGAAGTTTCCCTCATGATAGTTGGAGCCTGTGTGCGAGTTCTATTGGGTAAAGCCAATTATTAGAGGCATTGAGGGTGCAACACCCTCGACCTATTCTCAAACTTTAAATAGGTAGGACAGCGCGGCTACTTCGATGAGCCATTCCACGGAATCTAGAGCTCCAAGTGGGCCATTTTTGGTAAGCAAAACTGGCGATGCGGGATGATCCGAAAGCTGGGTTATGGTGCCCAATTGTGCGCTAACCTAGAACCCACAAGGGCTGTTGGTCGATTAAGACAGCAGGACGGTGGTCATGGAAGTCGAAAACCGCTAAGCAGTGTGTAACAACTCATCTGCCAAATCAACTAGCCCCGAAAATGGATGGTGCTTAAGCACGCGCCCACACCAAGCCATCGGGGCGATCGTCATGCCCCAATGAGTAGGAGGGCGCAGTGGCCACCACAAAACCCGGGGCGCGAGCCCAAGCAAAGCGGCCGTCGGTGCGGATCTTGGTGGTAGTAGCAAATATTCAAATGAGAACTTTGAAGGCTGAAGAGGGGAAAGGTTCCATGTGAATGACACTTGCACATGGGTTAGCCGATCCTAAGGGACAGTGGAAGTCCGTCAGACAGCGCGTCGCCGCGCGAGCTCCGAAAGGGAATCGGGTTAAAATTCCCGAGCTGGGACATGGCGGCGGACGACAACGTTAGGGAGTCTGGAGACGCTAGCGGGGGCCTCGGGAAGAGTTAACTTTTCTGTTTAACAGCCCTTCCACCCTGGAAACGGCTCAGCCAGAGGTAAGGTCCAGCGGCTAGAAGAGCACTGCACATCACGCGGTGTCCGGTGTGCCCCCGGCGGCCCTTGAAAATCCGAAGGACCGAGTGTCGCCCATGCCTGGTCGTACTCATAACCGCATAAGGTCTCTAGGGTGAATAGCCTCTAGCCAATGGAACAATGTAGGCAAGGGAAGTCAACAAAACGGATCCGTAACTTTGGGAAAAGGATTGCCTCTGAGGGCTGGGCACAGGGGTCCCAGCCCCGAACCCATCAGCTATCAATAGACTGCTCGAGCCGCACCCATGGTAAGAGCCTGTCGTCGCGTGTCGGCCGGGGGACAGACTGGTAACGGCTCCCCGCATGGGAGGGCCATCCTCGGGAGTCAAACAGCCAACTCAGAACTGGTACAGATCAGGGGAATCAGACTGTTTAATTAAAACAAAGCATTGTGATTGTCCCGCGAATGATAACGTAATGTGATTTCTGCCCAGTGCTCTGAATGTCAAAGTGAAGAAATTTAACCAAGCGCGGGTAAACGGCGGGAGTATTTATGACTCTCTTAAGGTAGCCAAATGCCTTCTCATCTAATTAGTGACACGCATGAATGAATTAACGAGATTCCCACTGTCCCTGTCTACTATCCAGTGGAAACCAAAGCCAAGGAATGGGCTTGGCAGAATCAGCAGGGAAAGAAGACCCTGTTGAGCTTGACTCTAGTCCGACTTTGTGAAATGACTTGAGAGGTGTAGGGAAGTGGGAGCTAGCTCGCCCGACGAAAGTGAAATACACTACTTTTAACGCTATTTTACTTATTCCGTGAGACGGAGGCAGGACCCAGCCCCTCTTTTTAGCTCTAAGGACGCTCTATGCGTGCTGATCCAGGAGGAAGACATTGTCAGTTTGGGAGTTTGGCTGGGGCAGCACATATGTTAAAAGATAATGCAGGTGTCCAAAGATGAGCTCAACGAGAACAAAAATATCGTGTGGAACAAAAGGGCAAAAGCTCATTTGATTCTGATTTCCAGTAGGAATACGAACCGTGAAAGCATGGCCTATCGATTCTTTAGACCTTTAGAATTTGATGCTAGAGGTGTCAGAAAAGTTACCACAAGGATAACTGGCTTGTGGCAGCCCAGCATTCATAGCGACGTTGCCTTTTGATCCTTCGATGCCGGCACTTCCTATCATTGTGAAGCATAATTCACCAAGTGTTGATTGTTCACCCACCAATAAGGAATGTGCGCTGGGTTTAGATCATCGTGAGACGGGTTAGTTTTACCCTACTAATGACCGCGCTGCAATAGTAATCAACCTACTATGAGAGGAACCATTTATTTACACAATTGGTCATCGCGCTTGGCTGGAAAGCCAGTGGCGCGCGAAGCTACCGTGTGCCGAATTATGACTGAACGCCTCTATGTCAGAATCCAGGCTAGAAAAGCGGCGCCAGCACCCGCCGACTGCCTCCCGACCCACAGTAGGGGCCCTTGCACCCCCAAGGGCACATGTCAAGGGCCACGGCCGACACAACAGACATACTGCCGGGGCCCTTAGGAACGAAATTCCAAACAGTCGGCGGACTGAATCCTTTGTAGATGACTTAAATACGCGACGAGGCATTGTAAGTAGCAGAGTGGCCTTGCTGCCACGATCCATTGGGATCCAGCCCCTCGTCGCACAGATTCACCCCTCCCCCAGTGCATCCCCTCTGCAGCCCGCGAGCCCTGAGGGGTTGCACAAAAAACTCGGAGGGATTTTGTTTCGCTCTTCCGCACAGGGGACTTGGGCGGCGGCGCTCACACCCTGCCCGGCTAGAGTGCAGGGCTATTCTGGGCCACTACATCGCCCACATTCGCCGTCCCACCCGTTCACAGAGGGGGTTATGTGCCAGTGCCAGGTCCGGTTCGAGGCGCTTGGCATGGTTGGAATAGTTCGCGCACAAAACGGTATAGGTTCCGGTCTAGCGACAAGGTGGTTCATGGTGTCTAGCACGACAAGGATGTCCTGAACACCCCAAAAGGCCGAGCCCAAAGGGGATGCCAAAAAAAACTCGAACAGATTCTGTTTTGCTCTCCCGCACCGTGCCATGCAAGTTCGGGAGAACGGAAGGTCCGGTTCAGGGGTAGCGGGGACTGCACACTCAACGTTCCGTGTGGGTTATGGATTACAGACGGTCTGGTTTGGGTGGTCGGACGGGCCGGTTTGGGGCGGCCAAGACTGCCCGCGCACCATGTCGTACACATTCGGGCGGACGGACAGTTCGGTTTGGGGCAGATGGCCATGCCCGCGCACCATGTCGTGCTGGTTTGGGCATATGGACGGTTCAGTTCGGGGCCAATTGTCTTGCCCGTGCACCGTGTCATGTCAGTTCCAGCGGACAGACAACCCGATTTAGGGTGGATGGCACAGTCGGGACCGCCCGTGCACCTTGCCATGGGGGTTCAGGCGGACGGTCGATTTGGTTCGAGGCAGTCGGGACAGCCCGCGCACCGTGCCATGCGGGTTCGGGCGGAAGGACCTGTTCGAGGTGACCGGGACTACCAGCGCACCATGCCATGCGGGTTCGAGTGGATGGACAGTCCAGTTCGGGGAGATCGGGACTGCCTGCTTACCATGTCGTGCGCGATTGGGTGAGCGAACGACCTGTTCGGGGCGGCCGGGACTGCCCGCGCACCGTGCCTTGCAGGTTCGTGCAGACGAATCGATCGGTTCGGAGCAGCCGGGACTACCGATGCACCATGCCGTACGCATTAGGGTGGATGGATGGTTCGGTTCAGGGTGGATGGCCATACCTGCGCACCGTGCCATGCAAGTTTGGGCATACAGACGGTTCGGGGCGGATGGCCATGCCCACGCATCCTGCCTTGTAGGTTCGAACGGACGGACGACCCAGTTCGGGGGCGGTTGGCACCGCCGAGACCGCCCGTGCACCGTGCCATGCGTGTTCGAGCGGACGAATGGTCCGGTTTGGGGTGGTCGAGACTGCCCACACACTGTGCCTTGCGTGTGTGGGCATACGAACGGACCGATTGGGGGCGGCTGGGACTGCCCACGCACAGTGCCGTGCACATTCGAGTTGTCGGACGGACCTGTTCGGGGTGGCCGAGACTGCCTGCGCACCCTGCTGTGCAGGTTCAGGCAGACAAACGGTCTGGTTCGGGGTGGCCGGGACTGTCCACGCGCAGCACCGTGCGGGTTCGGGCGGACAGACGGTCCGAATCGGGGCGGTTAGGACTGCCTGTGCATCGTGCCCTACGGGTTCGTGCAGACAGATAGAACGGTTCGAGGCAGCTGGGACTGCCTGCGCACCGTGCCGTGCGTGCTGTGCGGATTCTGGAAGACGGACTGCCAGATGGCATAGCAGGAACCGCCCGCACACTGTGCCGTGCAGGTTCGGGCAGATGAATGGTCCGATTCGAGGCGGTGGGGACAGCCAGCGCACCGTGCCTAGCGTTCGTGCAGACGGACGGATCGGTTCGGGGCGGCCAGGACTAATCACGCACCGTGCAGTGCGCGTTCGGGCAGACGAACGGTTCGGTTCGGGGCGGATGGCCATGCACGCACACCGTGCTGTGCAGGTTCACGTGTACAGATGGTTCAATTCGGGGCGGATGGTCGTGCCCAAACACCCTGCTGTGCAGGTTCCATCGGACGGACTACTCGGCTTGCGGCAGATGGCATGGCATGGACCGTCCACACACCATGCCGTGCGGGTTCGCGCGGGAGGTTGGTCCAGTTTGGGGTGGTCGAGACAGCCCGTGCACATTGCCTTGTGGGTTCAGACAGGCAGACGGTCCGGTTCGGGGCGGTCGGGACTGATCGCGCATCGTGCCTTGCGAATTCGGGCAGACGAGCGGACTGGTTCGGGGCAGCCTGGACGGCCCGCGCACCATGCCGTGCATGTTTGGGTGGAAGGACGGTTCGGTTCAGGGCTGATGGCCATGCCCGCACACCGTGCCATGTGGGTTCAAGCGTACAGACGGTCCGCTAGGAGTGGATGGCATGGCCGGGACTGCCTGCGCATAGTGCCATATGGGTTCGTGTGTACGGACGGTCAAGTCCGAGGCCGATGGCTCGGCCGGGACTGCCACCGCACCGTTTCGTGTTTTGGCAGACCGATGGACCGGTTCGGGGTGGATGGCATGAACGGTACTGCCCGCTCATCGTGTCGTGCCGTATGGGCAGACTGACGGTCCGTTTCGGGGCGGATGGCTCAGCCAGGAATGCTAGCACACCATGCCGTGCTGGTTCGGACGGACGAATGGCCCGGTTCGGGGTGGACGGGACTGCCCGTTACTGTGCCATGCCGGTTCGTGTGGGCGGACGGTCCTGTTCGGGGCGGGACGACCTGCACACAGTGCTGTGTAGATTTGGGCGGACGATTGTTCCGGGTCGGGGCGGTCGGGACGGCCCGCACACCGTGCCTTGCGGATTCGAGTGGACGGACTGACCGGTTGGGGGCAGATGGCAGTGTCAGGGCTACCCGCGCACTGTGCTGTGTGGGATTAGGCAAATGGACGGTCCCATTCGAGGCGGTCGTGGACGGTTCGGTTCGGGGCGGATGGCACTGCTTGCGCACCGTGCCATGCGGGTTTGTCTATACGCATGGCTGCTTCAAGGCGGATGGCACAGACGTGGCTGCCCGCGCACAGTGCCATGCGGGATCGAGCGTATGGACCGGTTCGGGGGTGGAACTGCTCGCGCATAGTGCCGTGCAGCGGATGGTCAGTCTGGTTCGGGGTGGTCGGGACTGCCCGCACACCAGGCCTTGCAGGTTCAAGTGGGCGAATGGACCTGTTCGAGCCAGATGGCATGGCTGCAGCCGCCCGCGCAGTGTGACGTGCGGGATCTGGCGGACGGATTATCTGATTCGGGTCGGTCGGGACTACTCGCACCGTGTTTTGCGGGTTCGGGGGGGCGAATGGTCCGATTCAGAACATATGACACTGCCCACGCACCGTGCCATGCGAGTTTAGCCATATGCAGGGTCCGGTTCGGGGCAGATGGCACGGACGGGGCTGCCCACCATAGTGTCATGTGGGTTCGGGTGTGCAAACGATCCGGTTCGGGGCGGTCGGGACTGCCCATTCACCGGGCCTTGTGGGCTCGGGCGGGAGGACGGTCCAGTTTAGGACGGATGGTAGGGCTGGGGCTTCCCGCGCACTGTGCCATGCGGGATCTGGCTGACGGACGGTCCAATTCGAGGCGGTCTGGACTACCCACGCACCGTGCCTTGTGCGTTCAGGCGGGCGAACGGTCCAATTCGAGGCGGATGACACTTCCCGCGCTCCATGTCGTGTGGGTTCGGCTGTGCGCATGGTCCAATTCAGGTGGATGACACAGCTTGCGCACCTTACGGTGCGGGTTCGGGCGTACGAACAGTCAGGTTCAGGGCGATCGGGACTGCCCGCGCATCGGGCCATGAATGTACGGGCGGGAGGACGGACCGGTTCAGGGAAGATAGCATGGCCGGGGCGGCTCGCGCACCATGTCATGCGGGATTTGGCAGATGGATGGTCCGATTCGAGGAGGTTGGGACTGCCCATGCACCGTGCCTTGCACGTTCGGGGTGGCGGACAGTCTAGTTCAGGGTGGACGACACTCACCGTGCCGTGCCGTATGTGCGGACTGACAGTCCGGTTCGGGGTGGACGGGACTGTCGCGCACTGTGTTGTGTGGGTTCGGGCGGACGTATGGTCTGGTTCGGGGAGGAGGGCACGGCCGGGGCGGCCCGCCACCGTGCCGTGCAGGTTCGTGCAGACGGATGGTCCACTTTTGGATAGGATGGCATGGTCGTGGCGGCCCGCGCACCGTGCCTTATTGGTTTGGGCCGGCGGACGGTCCTATTCGGGGCTGATGGCACTGCCTGAACTCCCGCGCATAGTTCCATGCCAGTTCGGGCATACTGACGCTTGGGTTCCGGGTGGATGGCACGGCCAGAACTGCCCTCGCACCCTCCAGTGCGAGCTCGGACGGACCGACGGTTCAGTTCGGGGCAGCTAGCACGGCCGGAACAGCCCCTGCACAGCTCCGTGTGGTTTTTTGCCGTGCAACAGGCTAGTTTAGGGCTCCTGGCACAGCAAGAATGGCTGCCACACCCACTGGCCAGGCTCCTGGGCTGTTTGGTGCGGGCGACACAATTTTGGCTGAGTGCCATGGCTGCTCGGGCCAAGTGGCACGACGAGAACAGCGATTCTGAGGGAAAATGGCTGCACCGTGTGGGGGGAACAGCCCCGTGCGCCCAGGGCACTCATGTCTTGAGGGTCCATCCTCAAGAATAGCCAATTTTTCCACTCTGAGGTTGTCCAGCCACTTTTGAAAAAAGTGAGCAGCAAAGACACTTGGGTCTGTAGGCGACAAATTTATGTTAAAACCTATTCAAAGTTAGTAGGAGGCACAAGCAAACAGAGCCATGGCACCGCCTGGGCATGGCAGGGGAAGACCATGGCACCGTCTAGGCGTGGCATGGGCAGGCCATGGCACCGTCTGGGCATGGCAGTGGCAGGCCCCTTTGGCTCCAGCCAACCCTGCCGCGCGGTGTGCCCCGGGGCTCGGCTGTCTGGCCGGCGGTGCCACCGGCCATTGCCGGAGTTCTGGCCATGTCCGATGGAGCCCCGAGCAGGTCAGTTTGGCACGTTTCGCTCGTTTTTGTCAGCTTTAAGGTGCTCCGCCGGCCGGTTTTGCCCCGCAGGCCGTCGCCCGAGTTCCGACCATGTCTGGCGGAGGCCCAGGCAAGCCGGTTTCGCCCGTTTTGCTTGATTTTGTCAGCTTTATGGTGCTCGGGAGGCTAGTTTGGACTGTTTTTCTCATTTTTGTTGGCTTTTAAGTGCTCGGGCGGATGGATGAACCCGTTCGGAGCGGCCGGGACTCCCCGTTCACTATGCAGTGCCCGTTCGGGCGGGCGAACAATTCGGTTTGGGGGGGATGGCCATGCCCACGAACCGTGCCACGCGGGTTGGGGCGTACGGATGGTCCGGTGGGGGCGGATGTTACGGCCGAGACTGCCCGCGCATAGTGCTGTAGGGTTCGAGCGTATGGACGGTCCAGTTCAAGGCCAATGGCATGGCCGGGACATCCACCATACCGTTCCGTGTGAGTTTGGGCAGACCGACGGCCCTGTTCAGGGTGGATAGCACGGACGGTACTACCTGATCACCGTGTCGTGCCGTATGGGCGGACTGACGGTCCGGTTTGGGGCGGATAGCTTAGCCGGGAATGCCCACGTTTCGTGCCGTGCTGGTTTGGACAGATGGATGGCCCGGTTCGACTGGACTGCCCGCGCACTATGCCGTGCCGATTCATGTGGGCTGGCAGTCCGGTTTGGGGTGGGACTGCCCACGCACAGTGCCATATGGGATCGGGCGGACGGTCGGTCCGATTCAGGGCGGATTGCTCGGCCGGGACTGTCCTCGCACCGTGCCGTGCGGGTTTGGTTGGACGGACGGTCCTGTTCGGGGCAGATATTATGGAATTGACTGCCCATGAACAGTTTCGTGCGGGTTCGGGCAGACAGACAGTCCGGTTCGAGGTCGTCGGGACAACCCGCGCACTATACCTTGCGGGTTCGGGCGAACGGACGGACCAGTTTGAGGGGAATGGTGCTTCCCGCGCACCATACCGTGCTGGATCAGGCAGACGGACGATCCGATTCAGAGCAGTCAGGACTACACGCGTACCGTGCCTTGCGCATTCGGGTGGACTGACGGTCCGGTTTGGGGCGGATGGCACCGCCCACGCACCGTGCCTTACAGGTTTGGGTCGGATGGCACAGACGGGGTTGCCCGCACACTGTGCCATGCGAGTTCGGGTGTACGGATGGTCTGGCTCGGGGAAGATGGCTTTGACCGGGCCTTACGGGTTCGGGCAGGCGAACGGACCGGTTCGGGGCAAATGGCATGGCCGGGGCTGCCCCCACACCGTGTCGTGCGGGATCCAGCAGACGGATGGTCCGATTTAGGGTGGTCAGGACTGCCCGCACACCGTGCCTTGTGCATTCATTCGGGCTGATGGTCTAGTACAGGAAAGATGGCATTGCCCGCGCACCATGCCATGCTAGTTTGGCCGTACACAGGGTCCGGTTTGGGGTAGATGGCACGGACAGGGCTTCCCACCACAGTGTCATGTCGGTTCGGGCGTGCAGACGGTTCGGGGCGGTCGGGACTGCTCGTGCACCAGGCCTTGTGGGTTCGGCGGGAGGATGGTCCGGTTCAGGGTGGATGGCAGGGCCGACGCAGCCTACGCATCGTGTCGTGCAGGATCCGGTGGCGGACGATCCGATTTGGGGCGGTCGGGACTTCCTGCGCACCGTGCCTTACGCCTTCGGGCGGTCGGATGGTTCGGTTTGGGGCGGAGGGCAATGCCCGCGCACCGTGTCATGAGGGTTCGGCCGTACGCATGGTCCAGTTTGAGGCGGATGGCATAGGAGGGGCTGCCTGCGCATAGTGTCGTGCGAGTTCGGCCGTACGATGGTCCGATTCAGGGCGGTTGGGACTACCCGCGCACCGGGCCTTGTGTGTTCGGGCGGGCAGACGGACTAGTTTGGGGCGGATCGCATGGCCAGGGCGGCCCGCGCACCATGTCGTGCGTGAACCGGTGGACGGATGGTGTGATTCGGTACGGTTGGGACTACCCGCGCACCATGCCTTGGACGTTTGGGCATGCGAACGGTTCGGTTCAGGGCGGATGGCACGGCCCGTGCACCGTGCGTGCGGGTTCGGCCGTACACTCGGTCCAGTTCAGGGCAGATGGTGCTTCCCGCGCACAATGCCGAGCGGGTTCAGCCAGACCGATGTCCCGGTTTGGGGCGGATGGCATGGTCGGTACTGTCTATTCACCATGCCGTGCTGTATGGGCGGACTGACGGTACGGTTCGGGCAGGATGGCATGGCTGGGACTGCCCGCGTATCATGTCATACCGGTTTGGATGGACGGACGGCCTGGTTCGGGGCGGACGGGACTGAAGCGCACCGTGCCATGGGGGTTCGAGCTGACGGACGGTCTGGTTCGGGGCGGATGGCACGGTCGGGGCGGCTCGCGCATCGGACCGTGCGGGTTCGGGTGGACGGACGGTCCACTTTTGGGGAGGTTGGCGTGGCTAAGGCTACCCGTGCACCGTGTCGTGCGTGTTCGGGCTGGCGGATGGTTCGTTGCTGATGGCACCATCCGGACTGCCCACACACCGTGCCATGCAGGTTCGGGAGAACTAACGTTCGGGTTCCAAGTGGATGGCACGGCCAGAACTGCCCTCGCACCCTCCAGTGCGAGGTCGGGCGGACCGACGGTCCGGTTCGTGGTGGCTGGCACGGCTGGAACAGCCCCTGCACTGCTCCGTGTAGTTTCGGGTCGTGCAACAGGCTGGTTCTGGGCTCCTGGCATAGCCAGAACGGTTGCCACACCCCCCCTGGCCGGGCTCCTGGGCTATTCGGTGTGGACGGCACGGTTCTGACTGAGTGCCATGGCTGCTCGGGCCGAGTGGCACGACCAGAACATCAATTCTGAGGGAAAATGGTCACACCGTGCGAGCGGAACACCCCCGTGCGCCCTGTGCACTTAGGTTTTGAGGAATAGCCACTTTTCGACACTGAGGTTGTCCAACCTCTTTTGAAAAAAGTGAGCTAGCAGAGGCACTTGGGTTTGCAAGGGACTAATTAAGGTTAAAACCTACTCTAAGGTTGTAGGGGGGTAAGCAAACAAGAGCCAGTCATGGCACTGTCTGGGCATGGCAGGGGTAGGGCATGGCACCGTTTAGGCATGGCATGGGCAGGCCATGGCAACGTCTGGGCATGGCAGGGGCAGGCCCCTTTGGTTCGAGTGGGCGGCCCACCCTGCCACGCTGTGTGCCCCAGGGGGCGGCTGTCTAGCGGTGGCACCGCCGGCCATCGCCGAGGTTCTGGCCATGTCCGGCGGAGGCCCGGGCAGGGCAGTTTGGCCCGTTTTGCTCATTTTTGTCGGCTTTAAGGTGCTCCGGAGGCCGTTTTCGCCCCGCCAGCCATCGCTAGAGTTCCGGCACCGCCTGGGCATGGTAGGGGCAGGCCATGGAGTGTGCGGAGCAGGACCCTCTGGCTCGGGTTGGTGGCCCACCCCACCACGCGGTGTGCCCCGCGGGGCGGTTGTCCGGCCGGCGCCGTCGCCGGCCATCGACGGAGTTATGGCCATGTCCGGCAGAGGCTCGGGCGGGCCAGTTTGGCCCGTTTTGTTCATTTTTGTCGGCCTTAAGGTGCCCGTGAGGCCGGTTCCGCCCCACCAGCCATTGCCAAAATTTTGGCCATGTCCGGCAGAGGCCCAAGCCGGTCGGTTTGGCCCATTTTGCTCGATTTTATTGGCTTTATGGTTCTCAGGAGGCTGGTTTGGCTCGTTTCTCTCGTTTTTATTGGCTTTTTGGTGCTCGGGAAGCCGTTTCGGCCTATTTTGTTTGTTTCTGTTGGTTTTTACGTGCTCGGGAGGCCGATTCGACCCATTTTGCTTGGCTTTCGGTGCTCGGGAGGCCAGTTTGGCCCTTTTTTGTTGGCTATTTTCATAGCGGAGCCTGCGGGGTGGCCTAGAGAGGCCAGACCTCCAGTATAGGTTGCTCTCTTGGATTTATCGTGCTTGGCAGAGCTGCGTTGCATGCACACCGATGTCCCGTTGCGAGTTGCTGCTTGAGCCATCCGCTTGGGCATGGCTGCCACGAGCATTCGGGCCTCGCAAGGCAGTTTCTATGTCTGCATGTGAGTGATTTTGGTTCAGCATGTCCGAGCAGGCTCCCTGCCTCTTTGCAGCTGACCGCCGGCACTGCTGTACCTTCACTGGTTCGCACCAGCGACAGCGTCCACCTCGGTGCATTGCCCCATTGCCTGTGCAACAAACTGGATTCCTTTGGAAACCAATGTCATCAAATTCTCCTGACCGCTCTCCTCCGTACACTTGATGCGGCGAG